>JAKTVF010000270.1:0-12116 GCA_030557055.1 Candida tetrigidarum | reverse complement strand
TTTTGGAAGATGGGTTTTTTTTGGAGTTAAAGGGCTTGCTTGCGTTTGGAATTAATAAAAAAAAAAAAAAAAAAAAATTCAGCGAGAAAAAATTTGATGAAAATTTGATTGTTTGAAACTAATAGAACGAGAAAAGTCGTGTGGGATTGGCGATTATCTCTAAGTACATAGAGAACTTTGCAATGTAGACTACATCAAGCTAGGTGTACAGATAGGAATGGTCTTGTATAGCTAAATAAGTGAAGTTAAGTCAAATTTATTTCCAACCTTTCGTTTCATGCAAAATAGATTTTTCTAGTTGTTTTTCATCAAATTTTGACACTAATTCTGTATGAAAAAAAAAAGAAATTGGTAAAGAGCTGGGATTGTTACATCGTTTGCTCTATCTATGTCCAAGTTAAATTTAAAGCTAATATCCTTATCTCATACTACATAAAGAAGCTACACAGTGATCTTGTAAATCCTAGCTGTCCATATTCACATTGCTGAGGGTGTGTGGTTTTCCTTTAGCGGAAGAATGGTATTTTGGGCAGAGTCGTTTCGTCAATGGAGTAGCCTAATATTCACTTTAACACGGAGCAGGACATCAAAAAATTCGTAATTACAGCTTCTATGGCCAAGTTGGTAAGGCACCTCACTAGTAATGAGGAGATCATAGGTTCGAATCCTGTTGGAAGCAATTTTTTTTTTGCAAATTTATCAATATTTTGTTTTTTAAAATGGGTAGAAGAGGATTATCGCCATGTGGAACTAAATTAGAGACAGAAGCATATATGCTGTGCGTCAAGAGATATACTGTGAGTGGAATAGTTGTAGGTTGACTCAAAACGTGTTAAACGTAATGGTTCTATAAAAAAATATACAGAATGCAAAAAAAAAAAAAAGAAAATGCTAGAGATAGTTTCATAATAATAGTAGTACTCTTTCTGGAGTACAATGCCCAATCGACTACCCAAGGTCCTGTAATAGGGGTAATTTCAATTACAAGTAAAACACGTTTGAAACATCTGGTTTATTAATTAATTTTGTAACAAGGTGGTGAGAAAGTCGAATTCTGGAGAGGTCTTGTAGCAAGATCTGTTGGTTGTTCGGCAATACATAAAGGTTTCAACGTAAAGCAATGTTATTCAAAGCGTTATCTGACCGGCAGGAAAGGTATCAAATGGGGTGAAGACCGGAGTTCGTGATGTGAGACTCGTGGGCGGAGTGAATGGGTAATTGTTAGTATATCGATGTGTCCATACAGCAGTTGATTGTTGTTGGTGTTGTTCTTGGAAATCAGGTCAGTTCATTTAATTACCTTATGGTATGCACGAAGTATACTAAGGAAAGTTACTAATTTGTTGTTTTGGCCCTTGTTGAAAAATTTGTAGCATGATCCAATAATGAATTTCTGCTTTCCATTGATATTCCATAAGATGGCAATGATAAATAATTCATCATTGATTCTCATGCCGGAACGTTCCGCTGTCCGTTTTAACTGTAAAACATAACTCTCGAACTTACCGAAATCAGAGTTTGGTTTGTATTCCAATGTGAATAGTTTGTCAAATATAGCTGCGTGAGTGTATATGCGGTGCGTGGGTTGCATGAGGTTTCTTTGATTTATTGGAACGGGTCGGGGCATCTGGGAATGTTCTCGAAGAAAACAAAGAAAAGATCTTAAACTCAAGTCTTTGACAAGGTTAAGTTTGTAGATGTTTTCGATCTCTTTCTTCGTCAGTGGGGACATATTGTTGAAAATGGCAGCGATGAATATTTCGTCATCGATAGGAACTTGGGAACGTTTCGCGGCCAGTTGTAAACTTAAGGCGTTACTCTCAAACCTATCAAAATCATAGGGATTGTAATAAATTCCGTATAGTCGTGCTAATGTAGCTAATGGGGTTTTTACGTAACCCGTACGTCTCATGAGGGTGTACAAATTTTTCTCCCAGGAGTTTTTTAAATTTAGTGTATTGGGGAAATCCCTTACCGTTATAAGGAGAACATTAAAGACAAATATCGAATCTTCGGTTAACTTAGTTGGCGACATTTGTGATGTATCGTCGTCGTTGTCGTCCGATGAACGGTCGCAATTATGATCCTGAGTTTTGGGTTTGTAGTAAGGGTTAAACGGATGTTTGATGAATTGGGAGACCTCGTGGAAATTTCGGGATTCGAAGAAGCTAGCCAATTTTTCGAAATATGAGGGTGTATAGGATTTGTAATTTTTTTTAGTTAGGCGGTCAATGACAGCAAGGATTCCGGATAACGAGTAATCTTTTCCCACGTAAAGTTCTAATTCGTTGTTTGCTTGTAAGCCTGAAAAGCTCTCTGGCCCACTTTTCTTGCGATCGTGGTCTTCTTGGTATGATGGTGGTGACTCATCGGAGTTAATGTTGTTGTTATACATGTTGCCGCTGTAGTCGAGAGCCATGGCGTCTAATCGGTTTAACACAGAGCCCTCACGAAGCGTATCGAGGAAAGTTGTTAAGCTCTGGTCGTCGGGGTGGTAATTATTGCACGTGATTCGAAGGGTATCGGATTTCCATTGGGGAATATTTTCGTAGATGATATTTATAAAGAATTGATCATCAATATCCACGTTGGAACGTTTAGCAGTCTCTCGTAGCCCTATCACATAGTTCTCAAATTCTGTGAAATCAGAATCCGCATTGTATTTAATTGAGATTATTTTGTCATATACTTCTGATTTTGTTTGCACGTATCCTGTAGCTTTCATGAGCTCGTACAAATTTTGCTTCCAAGAATGTTCCATGTCGAGTATCGGGACAAAATAACGTGTGGTGGCGTGAAGGACTTTTGCTACAAAGATCGAGTATTTAGATGTATCCCTTGTGGACTTTTGTGATTCATTGTCGTCCAGATTAGTTGCTGGACTGTTGTTATTATGAGCCGACTCGCAAACTTGTTTTTCAGGGTCAACGGGATGTAGTATGAATTGACAGATATCATCGAAATGTCTGGATTCGAAGAAGTTAGCCAAAAGAAGGAAATATGAGGATGCGTAGTATTCGTAATTTCTTTTAGTTAAATGGGGAATAGAATCGATGAAATTGGGTATTGTGAAATCCCCTTCCGTTTTGGCTGCTTTTAACATCCTGACGATTTCATCAACAAGTGCATGTAAATCAAGTACATCTGATGACTCTTCGATACGTTCTGCCATTGTGAATAATCAAAGTGTGGAAAGTTTCAGAAAGGGTTTCGTTAAAATAATTAGGAGATCAAGAATAAGGGATTAATTTTTTTTTTTTTTTTTTTTTTTGATTAGGTGTTGTAGTTTTTGTTGTAGTATGATGTATATTATCCAAATCACACCACTTGGAATAATAGCTCGCGTGACGAGCAATAGTAACTAAGTCGTAAATCTAGTTGTGGCAATTTTACGTAACTCAATATAGCAAGTTGATGTGTGGATATGTGTGGATATGTTTTGAGTATATTATAAATGTAATTGTCAAATGTATAATATAAAAGTAAAAATATGTAAGTTGAGGTAGGAAAAAGATCGATTCAATAAAAATATAGAATGTAAAACACGAGTAGAAAGATCGACTCTGTATATAGATGACGTTTAAGCAGGGTAATAACGATTTATTTATTCCTTGCTGTCTAATATTGCCAATTTTCGTTTTATTGCACAACAATTAATTCAAATCATACTACAACAATAGACACTTTCTTATAACACACGGTTGGTTAATGTGCCTGAATTCCAATTCAACCAGCAGAAGTTGGTGGCCAAGTTGGCACATCAAGATAGTCTCTTGTAGTTTAATGGTAAGAATTCGCGCTTGTCACGCGCGAGATCGGGGTTCAATTCCCCGCAAGAGAGCTTCTTTTTTTTGTGCCTGATATCTCCAGTATATGGTGTAGCTACTACTGCTACTGATTCTTTTTTTTTTGTCATTGATGACTTGTAAGACTTCCACTGGCTAGGTATTCCCCAATGTAGATATGTACAACTTGATAGACATATGTCACACATAATTACATTCATCTTTCAATCATCGTGTTGTTGGTTGGGAGTGTGTGCGTGCGCGTATTTCTGGGACATCATACATCATACATTACACTATAATACCCTACTCTATTGACTCTAATATCTCGATAGCAACTTCATCAATCAACAATGAACTCTTTCTCAGTTTTAAAGAAGCCAAGCAAGTTTTAATCATCTTAGAAAACATTAACTTATCATCAGAACCTTTAATCAAACATCTCATAACTTTCAAATACAGCAATTGCATAACAGGGTTTTTATTATCGTGAATGGACAATTTCAATAGTATATGATTTATGATTTGCATATTAAGCATCTTCTTTCTAAACACCGCACTGGATGACAACAATTTTACGTAGATTTCCAAAGTACTTTCTAAATTTGAAACTTTTGTCAATAAAAATCCACCAATCAAACAGTCAACAGCAATAGGGGACTCCAATTGGATGTATCTTGGATCCAATTTATACCAAAAATAAATGGAATCCAAAGCATTTGATTGCCAATAAGGCTCCAACAACAAATTGAAATAAACAGTAAGCATTTCGTATTTCTTCAATTCACGTCTGACATGGTTATCACAGTGAACGAATTCGCAGATGATTGGTAGGATAAACTGTCTAAATGGCAAGTTGATCATTGATAAATTCTTCAAGTACGGCAAACCGCCTAACCTGACAAACTCCGATTCTCGTGCGTGATTCAAAGCAAGCATATTGTAAATGATTTGAGCCACGCCGTTGATCACTTCCTTGTAATTGGGTTCTGAAGGAACATATTTTTCTAACAATCTTACCAAGAACTCCAAAACTTCGGCATGATATAGATTCTTCAAAAGATCAGAAATGCAAGACATTGACTTAATAAACTTCAAGACAATCAATTGGCGAGAGAATTTCAAGTTATCAAACGATGCAAAGATAAGTTTGAATAAATCGACGGTTCCAATAGAAATTCTTACCCGAGTTTCTGATTGACCAAAATAATTGATAATATCAACGATTTTATGTACCGTCGAATCAATTTGGTCAGGTTTGAGATTCTTTGTTCCACGCGTGTCTACTAACTTTGCTAATAAGTCAACAAGCCAGAAAATAATACCATGCTTGGCTAATATACGACATAAATCGGATTTCGATCTGCTCAAGTCTTTAACCAAGATATTGTGAACAGACTCAATTGCAACCAATGGGAACGCGGGTGTGCATGCAAAATCTTCCTCCACAAACTTGCTGATCAAATTTAGCCCACCACACGAGACAAACATGGACAATGCTTTATCGGACAGGTTCAAGACACCAATGAATCTAGCTACTTGTAACCTCACTTGGATTTCGTGCTCACTAGTTCTGAACTTGGCCACCGTCGGAATACCGCCAAGAAAACAAAAGTTTTCTAATGCTCCCATATTATTCTCGAAAACATAGTTTAATATCGAAAGACAATGGTACCATAGTTGTGGTTGACCCTTGATCTCAGATGCATCCTCAAGTAGCTCCAACAATGTCAAAATTCCGTGATCTCGTATCAATGTGTTTTGCAGTACTGGGTATTTCTTAATAAGATGTAACATCCTACCAGTCACCTTGACTAAAGCTGCCACAGTAACCTCATCACCCGATGAATGAACAGCCTCTAATTTGCGACCTAATCTCGCAACCAAATACTCCATTTTACTTTGTACTTCCAATTCATTCGTATCGAAATTTTCAATTTCAATATCCAAGAACGGGTCAGACTCCTCTAAATCATCAGCATCAATCTTCAAACCTTGAATGGTGCTCATGTCGGTGTTCTCCAATACTTCGTCATCGCGCTCGGTAAATTTCGATAACAACTCATTTTTAGAATATTCCGTTGGCTGATAATCAACGGGTTCATTTTCCAACTGCAATTCTATCAATGATGGAGTGTCCACTTTTGGAATCTTTGAAAATCGAGCTTCCACAAAATCAGTGTCCCAATTTTCTTCGTTGCCCTCGGAATAATCCTTGATTGATTTGAAGTCTCTGCTCTTTTGTTCCAGCAATGTGGCCATCGAGGTTTTACCTGTGGCATGGTGGTTTAACCATTTGTGTTTTAGAAGAAGTTTTGCACTTTTCCGTAGATTGGGTTGTTTTTGGAAGCACTCTAGAAGGAAATCTCGAGCTAGTGATGATATACTTTTAGGCAATGGTGGATGTTCATCAGTTCCAATCGCATGTAATGTTGCCATGGGGTTTAAATCATGGTATGGAGGGTTGGTTGTGAATAACTCAATGATTGTTGCACCCAAAGACCATATATCGGATGCCGTACATATACCTTCACCTCCTAACACAGTTTCCGGTGCCATCCAATTTGGCGTACCCACAACCGTAAAATGTTGCGAGTTAACTTTTGTTGCCACTCCGAAATCAGCCAATTTGACATCACCTTTATCAGTCAATAAGACATTCGCAGCTTTGACATCTCGATGGACCACACCTTGCTCATGCAAATACGTTAGCCCGTGTAAAATTTGGCCAACATAGTTAATAATTTGAGTTTCTGGTAATCCTTTCTTTAATTTCTTGTACAACTGTCTCAAGGAACCTCCTTCACAATATTCTAGAATCACATTTAACGACCCGGATGTTTTCACAAAACCATGGTATTTGACTATATTGGGATGCTTAAGGATTTTTAATAAATCGATTTCTCCCATTAATGCACCAACGTCCTGGTCTTTTTCTATTCGAATTTGTTTAATGGCCACCGTCTGGTTGGTGGTTAGATTGACAGCTTGGTAAACACTGGCGAAAGCACCATTCCCCACCAATGTGATGAATTCAAAGTTCTCAAGCGCGTTAAACAGTCTTGTGTTGCTTCGTTTCTCGAATCTCTGTGCAGGCGTCAAGGAGACTTTAACCGATGAAGTACGTTGGTGTTTCGGTGTAGATTGGATTTTATTGATTGGAAGAACAGACTCGTTATACTCTGCAGCATTTTCTTGCCGCTGTAGCTGTTGTTGCTGCTGCTGCTGCTGCTGTTTGCGGAGTTTGTTATTGTTGATTTTCAGACTGTGCGACGTCCTTGATTTTCCATAATCTATAAAAGGGGAATCGCTATTTTCGTCATTACTTTGGTATTCCAATATAGGATAGACAGTAGGGTAATAGGGTTTAGGTGTTTCTCTGTCGATTTCAACATTCAAATCTTGTTGTAGTTTTTTCACAAATGGCGACTCGAAATCTTTTGAGTGTGATTCATGGGTCTTGTCTTTAACAATTAAAGACCCTCCAGATATGTTTGAAAACTTCGAGAATGATAGCTCTTGAATACTATCGAAATCTTCTAAATCGTCTGCTTTGTTGGTTTCTTGATATTTCTTGAGGGAACTTTCTTTGTCAAGCCGGGATTTTGATCCAGATTTCGGATTATGGAGTGATGGATCCAAGACCTCAAGTTCTAGTAATGTAGGTGGTAGTGGTTGTTGTTGAGTATGTGTCAGCATCGGTGCTATATGAACATTGCTGTCAAACTTGGGTTGTAAGAGAAATTAATAGGTAAAAGTTTTGCAAGAAATATATTTTTTGAAATGTAAATAAAGAAATGTTTTTCTTTTTTTTTTTGTGGGAAATTTGACACAAGACGTGTAATTTGGGCTGTTTCTGAAATTCGAACATATTTTTTTTTTTTATTTATTTTAATCCAGAAGTAATATGCAACACTAGAAGCTATGTAAACAGAAACTTTATAATATATTATGGGAAAAGGGGGCAACTTTCTTTATTAATTTATCGTTTTGCAATACTTTATCCATGAAATTGTCCTCATGAAATGACCGGCATTGAAACAAATACCTACATCTATACTCTCTTTCCATTTGTATTTGTTATATCAACAAGTAATTGCCACACCAGTAGACACCCCCAACAAGCTCTTCGCTATTTTTACAGTCATCGACTACATTGTATTTTTAACAAGTTAAAATCGCGTAAGACATAATAATCTACTTTGTGTATTTGATAATTTTGAAATTCACATTTATACAAAAAAAACTAAACTAGTAATAACTATCACAAAACTAATCAACTTTGATAAGCAACTTTCCATTTGGTTTTTCACCTTGGAATAACAAGTTCCAAACAGCTGGGATTTTTTCGAAACGTTTGGCACCATCGCCACCAGTCAATTTTTCAACATGGTAAGCACCGTCGGTTTTAATTTTACCTGCCTTGATAGCACCAACAAGAATAGGAATAGTTTCAGGAATTAAGGAATTAAAGTCTCTAACAATGAAACCTCTCAAAGTTAATCTGTTACCAATAGCATATGGGAGAGTAGAAACAGACAAGGCACTTGGATCATTATATCCAGAAACGGCACCACAAAGGGCAATGTGACCGAATTGGTTCATCTTTGTCAAAGCGTAACTTAAAATCTTACCACCGACATTGTCAAAGTAAACATCAACACCAACGTTATCTTTGGCCAAATATTCATCAATTTGTTTAGTCCAGTCGCTGGTTTTGTAGTTAACACACAAATCAGCACCCAAACTCTCGACCCATTTACATTTCTCATCGGAACCAGCAATACCAATAACCTTGGAGGCACCTAATAAGTGCTTAGCAATTTGAACAACAGAGGAACCAGTGGCACCTGCGGCAGCAGAAACCAAAACAACTGGACCTTTTTCGCCATCCTTTGGACCACCCAAATATTTCTTCATCTCGGCAACTTCAGTCAAACCAAAGAATGCGGTTAAAGTAGTCAATCCTAAGACTGACAAGTAGAATTCCAAAGGCAAACCAGCAGATTTGTCAACCTTGTTAAAGATAGCAACATCTGGTAAAACAGCGTAGTCAGCCCAAAAGACACGGCCAACAACGAGATCACCTTTAGCATATTTAGCAGATTTGGATTCAATGATCTCAGCTAAACCGAATGATGCCATTGGGGTACCTTCAAAGACTGGTGGCAAGTAACTTGGAGAATTGTCACCAGCTTTTCTCAACCAGGTTCTTTGGGTAGGGTCATTGGACAAGTACAAAATTTTAACCAACACTTGGTTGTCTTTTGGTTCTGGAAGTGGGACTTCTTTAATTTCAAAAGTGGAGTCAGATTCGTTGAATTTTGGGTTGATGAATCCAGTTGGACATTGTTTCAAGAAAACTTGAGTAGCGACTTTAGGAGCAGACATTGTTAATTAGTAGATTGTTGGGAATTGGATAATGATTAGTTATTGATTGAAAAAAAAAATTGAAAAACAGCAAACTAACGAAAGAACTCGAAATTCATACCCTTTTTATATAGCAAGGAACATCTCCGATAGTTCATGCACCTCTCGGAGTTTGCGAGTTATTGTACTACCATGATTATTAATTCAAAAGTGAGGAAAAATTCAAGTATTATCCGCGTGTCGAGAAAACAATGGAAAAACAAAACAAAAAAAAGTTATAGGAAGGAGGGAAGGAAAGGCTGATGTCACTATTGAAAATTATCCGTTATTGACGGAAAAATAAATAGTTATACTCAACTATCTACAGAGTTTTTGAATTCCTACTACCGTATGGGTGGCGGATAACTTTAGTTATTCTATGCGCTCAAAAGAGGTCACTTGCTATTCAACTCATAATACGGAACAAAGGAAATAAATTAATCAAATACTAACATAAATTCTTGCTACAAATACAATAAAAACAATTAAGAAACAATAAACAAAAAGCAACAACAACAACAAAAAAAAGCAACTAAAACTAATAGGACAATCACTTTTCGAATCCTGTAGAAGAGCCATCTCCGAAAGCAGCTGCACTCTGTTCATCTCTTTGGGTTTTTTCCTGATTCCAACTAAGTAAATTGACATCCCCAGTCTTTCTTGGTTTAACAAAATTAATAACCAACAATGCCAAACCCAAGACAAAACAAATACCTCCTGCTACCATCCAACTGATACCCAAAAAGTCATTCTTACCACCAATAACAGAACGTTGTGATATATACAAGTACTTCTTACCATTGTAAGGCAAGACAGGGAAATGTAAACCAACGTCAATTTGGTAGTAACCCTCTTGCAAAGATGCAGTATCATTACGCAAGGCCAACTTGTTAAAAGTAGCTAATGCAGCGGGACGCATCCAGTTTTGAAATTGTGGCCAGATAGAAATATCTGGAACATTAGTTTCATTGTATCCATCTGGGAACATCTTATACCAATTTGGTGGCGGAACGATTTCTGTATAATTGTATCTTGTTTTCTGGAATCTGTTCTTATCCGTGGACCAAGCAATTCCCTTTTCAGTCAAGTGAACGGTTTTGTCTTCCGAGGTCCCGTTGACAGCCAAAAATGCAGTTGAAAAAGTATCATTGAACAATGAGTTGGCAATTAATCCACATGGGTATATTCTCTTACCGTCTATATCGGATAACGGCTGGCAGTTTTGACCCACGGTGTTCTTAATGTTATCTAAAGACGCAGGTTTACCGTTTAATTGGTCCTCACTGAATGATTTAACAAAACGACGATGGTTTGCATAAAAGTTGTGCAAACGGTAGTAGAGGTAAATAGGACCTTTCATGGTTTGAGGAATCTGGAACTGAACTTGGCAAACTAATCTTTCATCTTCGAATTGTTGTGATTCATCATTGGTCAATTTCCAAGCAAATGAAGGACGGTCACTATCTTTAAAGGTCTTTCTAAAGTTGTAGTTGGTATAATTATCTGGAATAGGAGTCCAAGCATCGTGTAGCGCCAAGTTCTGACACTGACTATATTCAATAGTCACATCTTCAATTCTATCCGATGCATACCACATGGCAGCACCAAGCGGAACAAAAATAACAGCAATGGCTACGAGTAACGGAATGACTGTTTTAGCAGTTAAAACTGGGTTGACTGCCTTTAATCTCTGTTGGGTGAATGCATTGTCTTTGGGTCTTCTTGATTTTTCTGGTTGAGTTTCTATTTCCGATTCTGAGGATGACGAAGATTCATACCCGTCTTGTTGGACAGACTCCTCAACGAAACCATTCCCGGATCGTCTGGGTTGTAGCTGTTGATCCTCTGTGAATGCCATTTTCTAGTATTTTTAAAAAAAAGTACAATGAAAGATGAGTATGGAGTGGTGGAATAGTTTAAAAAAAAATAACTCAGCAAGAGATTTCTACCCGATCTGTCCTTGATTATGGCTGAGCATTTATTTTATTTTTTTTTTTTTTTTAGTATTTTTTTTTGTTTTTTCTGGTGTTGGTTTTGTTACTAATATTGAATTGTAGTGGAGTGGATTGTAGTGTATCGTTATGTATGGGTACAACTTTTTTTCAGTCACTTACCCACGACTCGTCGAGATTTCTTTTTTTTTTTTTTTTTTTTTTTTTCTTTTTTTTTTTTTTCATTTTTTTTTTTTTTTTTTTTGATTTTTTTTTTTTTTTTTTTATCTGCAAAATAAAAAAATTTTTTTTTTTTGTTTTTTTTTTTAAAATAAATTTTTTTTTTTTTTTTTTTTTTTTTATTTTTTTTTTTTTTTTTTATTTTTTTTTTTTTTTTTTTTTTTTTTTTTTTTTTTTTTTTGTTTGCAATTTTTTATCTTTTTTATATTATTTTTTTTTTTTTTTTTTCAAGCTGCAACAATCAAAAATTTTTTTTTTTTGTTTAATTTTTCATAATAAATTTTTTTTTCTTCTTTCTCTTTTCCTCTTCTCTTTGTTGAACACATATAACATATACATCATTTTAGAGTGGTTAATAGACTAGAAACTACAAGATGTCTGAATCAGAAGCTGAAAAGAATATTGAAATTTGGAAAGTCAAGAAATTGATCAAGTCCTTGGAAATGGCAAGAGGTAATGGTACCTCGATGATTTCTTTGGTTATACCACCAAAGGGTCAAATCTCATTGATCCAAAAAATGTTAACAGAAGAATACGGTACAGCTTCAAATATCAAGTCAAGAGTCAACAGATTATCAGTCTTGTCTGCCATCACTTCTACACAACAAAAATTAAAATTATACAACAGTGTACCAAGAAATGGTTTGGTTGTTTATTGTGGTGATGTCATAACCGATGAAGGTAAAGAAAAGAAATTGAACATAGATTTTGAACCTTTCAAGCCAATCAACACATCCCTTTACTTGTGTGA
>JAKTVF010000269.1:0-12121 GCA_030557055.1 Candida tetrigidarum | reverse complement strand
AAAATTTCCATTAAATCATTGGCAGATGCAGCAAACATGGCAGATCCAAGGGAGACACTAAATGCAGACATACCAACAGAAAAACAATACAAAATTTTCCGGTAAACTGGATAATTATGAGGATGCTCTGGATCATCTGGTCCATCGAATGCAACAACATAAGGATCTCTTGATCCTGGTGAAGGAGGGTATGGTTTTCCACCTCCCATTGGTGGTAATGGTTTGCTTGATTGACTTGCAGTTCTTAATAAACTTTCGGTATTCATCATGCTTCTGGTGGCTCTTCTGGTTAAATCGATGTCCGATTCGATCCTACTTAATTCATCACCATCGAGATAATTGCTACCTCTCTCCAAGTCTTTGACATTACCAGGGGTTAAACTAGTGACTTCATCATCTATTGATTGGGAGGAATTGTTCTCTTGTGGATTATATTCTTTAGTATTAATGCCGGAGTTGCGGGTATCTGAGTTAGTACCAGAATCTGACGCAGATAAGTTTTCTGCAGTTGGACCCACTGGATTAGTACTCATCTTTATATGGGGGTGTTGATGCTAGTTGTTGGGAATTAATGCAAAATGAATAAATTAAAAAAAAAAAAGAAATAAGTACAGCAAGACTGTCAAATAGTGGATATTAAATATTAAAAATTAATTTGGAATAAGAAAGAATTGACGATGATAATACCCTTTCTCACTAAGTAAGGTTAGAACAAGAAACGTATCTAGTTTAATAAATAATTAAAAATAATATGAGCAATATAATATAATATGAGCAGAGCAAATAAAGTATCAATTATTTTTTTTTCTTTTTTATAAAAAAAAGGAATGATTAGAACATTGGAAAATACTTGCACTTAAATAGTCTTGAAACGGAATTCAAAATTTTTTTTCCTTCTTCTCTTCTCTTTGTGACTCTTTGCTTCTTGTTGGTTTAAATCCGCGATCACACATGAAAGTTTGTGGGTGGTTATTTCTTTTTTTTTAAATTAGTGCCGGGATAATACAGTATATTTTTGCGCACTACCGGTAGTGGTGGAAACAGCCTTGTGGTGGAGGAAGTGGGGAGTTTTTAACACATCTTATATCCATGGCTTGTTTGATGAGTAATCAATGTTATTAAAAAAAACCCACCCCGTTGTAAAATTGTAACCGATATGTTTATACGTTTTCAATTCCTTGATTCTAACCGATTAGTCCTGCGGGTCCCTGGCATCGTTGTAATAACAATTTGATGTATCATGTGGTGTTATGCATCACCTCATCTCTGCTAGAATGAAAGACAGGTTTATACTTATAATATGTATTCGAACTGGGTTAATTCAACGCAATCGGGTTTATGCTCAATTCAGGTAATGCGGCAATCTACAAAAAAAAATTTTCTATACGTTTTTGTTTGTCTTTTTAGCAAAAGCGGAGATGAGCAACGGGTGAGTATTCGGCCGAATATAATTCCGTTTTTGGGTTTGTAGCCCTGTTCGTGTGTAGGTGAAAAATCTTTGGAAAAAAAAAATTATAAAGCCGATGGTTCCCATAATCCCGACCCATGGCTATGCTTCTAAACTTCGTCATTCTCTCTATCTTATCTAGTCATGTGACAATTGCGCATTCTTGTTTATTGTTGATAATGAATTAGTTAAGGTTTCAGGTGGACTAAAGTTGTCTCTGGAATGTATAACATTTGTTTTTATTGAATTGTCTTCAGCGGATTTACAACAATGTAGTCAAGTAATATTGTTACCACAAAACCTATTGAATGTGTATTGTTTATATTATTTTTTATTTTTTATTGAAAACTAATGACTATACAAGTCAACACCTAACAAGTCGACAATGGATTTACCAGCAGCCAAAACCTCTTCGTCAAAGTATCTTCTACCTGACAATTGTAAACCAACTGGAGCTCCTTTGAAACCTTCTGGATCGTAATTCTTATTCTCTAACTGTTCTAATGGAGATCTGTAACTGTATTGTAAGTCTTCTTCAGTCCATTTATCAATGGATGGGTCTTGTTTTATACCAGTTTGGAACACTAACGTTGGAAGATCCAAAATATTGAAAAGACTGGTGTATGACCAGTTATAAATAGAATCGCTATGTGGAGCAACATTGTTATAGGTAGGACTTAGGATAAAGTCTATTTTATTATCAACTAGATAATTGTTGTATTCATATCTCAATTTATCTCTAGTAGCATTCAAGTCCCTGTTTTCCAAAACTGTAAGAGGTGTAGCACCATTTCCGTAATTTAAAGTCCATTTGGATAATCTTGTTAATGGTTCCCCAGATCTGGATAATAAACTTCTTTGACCGAAATTTCCATCTGCATTGTACATCTTATTAGTTATCTCATACGCTATGTCTGTGTTTGGTGGAGTAAATTCAACAATGTTTGCACCAGCTTCTTTCAACTTATTGACCACTTCATCCAAACCACGTCTAATTGGAGGAGTAACTCTAACTAACCCATCATCTCTAATAACAGCGATAGTTAGATCTTTAATTTTAGGAACACTGACTTCACGCCATTCCATTCTGAGCAAAGTACCATCCAATTCCCACGGTTTACCAGTATTGATATAACTCTTCATCCACAATTCAATATCTTCAACAGAACGAGCCATTGGTCCCATGACTGGCATGATACTTTCTTGACCAGAAGAAGGAGCAGCACATCCAGCAAGGGAAATTCTGTTAGCAGTGGGACGTAATCCAAGACATCCTGCAAATGCTGCAGGTGCTCTAATTGATCCACCAATATCACTTCCAACGCCAAGTGCAGAACCACCGAATGAAATAAGTGATCCTTCTCCAGATGATGAACCACCTGAGGATAATAACAAGTTGAAGGGACATTTACTTACCCCGGTGAAGTTGTTATTGGAATCAAGGTGCATTAATGTTTGTGGTTGATTAGTACGAATATAGAAAACAGCTCCTAGGTTTTCCAAAATTTGTGTACTTACAGAATGGCTGCTTGATACGTTATCAATTTCAGAGACATAACTTCCGTGTGTTACTTTACCTCGGTATCCTAAATGTTCCTTAAGCGAGACGGGAACACCATGCAATGGACCCACAGTCTTACCTGTTTCTTTCAAGTATTTGTCCCTTTTTTCAGCTTGTTTCAAACCTTCATCGATGAAAATCTGCATGGCACAGTTGGTGAATTGTTGTGCCAAGATAGCTCTGTGAGCATAAGCCTTGAACACTTCAACAGAAGTCAACTCTCCCAGGGCAATCTTCTGTACCAACTCAGTAGTGGGTAAATCAGTAATGGCGAACTCCTGTGGTGTCAACAACTTCTTGGAATAAAGGTAATCCACAGCATTAAACTGTTCTTTAATCAACTCGTCAATTGGTTTTGGTAATTCAGTGGTGAGTTCTTGAGTAGTGGCTTGGACCAAATCAGATCTGTACTTTTCCACTTTTGGTAACCATTCCTTGGTGTACTTTTCTTCGTCTTCATAGTTATCAAGTGGATCCTTAGTTAAAAAGGATTCAAAGTTAATTGGTTCTGGCATTTTCTTCTGTTACTTGTTGTGAAATTCCTAACAAAATAAAAATGAAACAAAGGTGAAATTCAAAGAAGTTAACTCTACTATATATAATAATAATAATAATAATAATCTCTAAAATTAAAAAGATGTGATAAGGTCTAATTTATATTCAATAGAGGAGAGAGTGGAGGATGCACCGTGGAGGACGCAGGGTGGAGGGGAAGGGTAAATTAGTTACCACTTATTTTTGGAACGTGATTGCGCATAAATTGATCCAAAACAATAGAAAATGGTTGTATACTCGGATCTCTTGCCGTAGCCGCCGCGGGCGCGCATGTTGCCGACAGACCTGTCTAAATCTAATAATAATTTATACATGACGGCGTGGACTTTAGGATGTTACAGGAAATCTTGCGCGTCAATGGAATGAAACACTACAATAGAAATATTCCCAATCGAGAGATACCGCGCGGATGATTTTCGTCTTGTAGATAATTATTTTGATAACAAAAAAAAATAATAATAATAATAGATAACAAGATCATTCAAACTGGATAACCTGTAAATTTATTTTAAAATAGGAGTCTATTTATGGATATGGAAAGTCTTTGCGTGTAATAATAATATAACAATTAAAGTTGGTAATTTATCAGGTGCATGAGATCCCTTTATTGTAATGAGAGGACAATCTTATTGACGTCAGTAAGGATACATGTTATACCCCCTTCTAGTACGGAAATACGGGATCAATATGAATAGTGTTTTCATCCGACAATCAGTATTTATTGGTCTTTGTTGGTTACCTTCACTACTGCTCTGTTGGTTTTTTGGGTTTTCGTATTAACTTAACAGGAAAATAGGAGTAAATACTCCCCTTTTTGCCGATTCGTATGAATTTCGTGAGATTATTAATCCCCTCCTCCAAAGCACAAACATGCCACCATATTATAAATCGAAATCGAGTTTATCACTTTTGCGTGACATAAAATGATTACTTCTATTATTAAGCCGTGAAGGAGGGGTTGGTGTAAAAAAGGGGGTCTTAAAATTTTTGAAGTATTATAATATTCTTATATTTACGACGCCTCGCACGTGATCAATACCAACGTGATTTTTTCACCTATCGTGTACCATTAACCAAAACAGTACAAAATAGGATAAAATCGGTGAATTTTTAGAACGAATAACAAAACCATCGACACAAAGAACGACATAGAATAAATAAATTTTTTTTTTTTTTCACACGTTTGTTTGTGGTGTTTATTAGTAATACATGTACTGTGTAATATAATGGGATGAGGAACGATCGTATAAGAAAAAAAAACAAAACAAAAAAATTTTGCATCAGATTGTAAATGGCCCACGACCTTTTTAATCCACAAACGATACAAATAAATGTAAATTTAATGCCGATAAACCATACGATGATTTGCCAATATTTATCAATTCATTATCAGCTGATCACCCGATTATCTTTAATAGTAGTAAATTAATAGAGTATTAAATGAATAAGCATCTCTTTACTTGAGACGTATCCAGACACCAAACACGTATAGATATCTCCTAACCCACAAATCTCTGGTGGGGGTTCCAGAATCGATCTCTCTTTCTTGGTCGTTTAAATTTTCTTTAAAAAGAGAATAAAATTTTTTTCCTTTTTTTTTTTTTCGTTCCCAATATTTCCATTGTGTAGCAAAAGAGAGAAAAAACTAAAATATAATATAAGAAAATAAAATAAAAAAAAATCCCAAAACATAAACCAACTTCTTTCTGATTTTTTTTTTAAACTTTCTTGTTGCTGCATCGTTTGGTAATTGATAACCCTCATCACTTCCGTTTAAGCCACAATGAGTGTCAATACTACTTCACCAGTTGTGCAGAGCATCACCGATAATGCTGCTACATACTTGAATGCAAAATATATCCTTGACTCCCTATACTTGACTTATCAACAAGCTTCTTGGTTACAAATCATCTTCACCTCAATCATCCTCATCTTAACCTATGATCAAGTTAAATACCAAATCAATAAAGGTTCAATTGCCGGTCCAAAATTCAAATTCTGGCCAATCATCGGTCCATTCTTGGAATCATTGGACCCAAAATTCGAAGAGTACAAAGCTAAATGGGATTCCGGTGAATTGAGTTGTGTTTCCATTTTCCATAAATTTGTCGTCATCGCTTCATCCCGTGACTTGGCTAGAAAAATCTTAGCCTCTCCTAAATACGTCAAACCATGTGTTGTTGATGTTGCTATCAAGATCTTGAGACCTTCCAACTGGGTCTTTTTGGATGGTAAAGCGCATACCGATTACCGTCGTTCCTTAAATGGTTTGTTCTCTCCAAAAGCTTTGGAAATCTACATCCCTGTCCAAGAAAAATACATGGATATCTATTTGGAAAGATTCTGCAGTTACGATGGTCCACGTGAATTCTTCCCAGAATTCAGAGAATTGTTGTGTGCTTTGTCCTTGAGAACTTTCTGTGGTGATTACATCACTGAAGATCAAATCGCTTTGGTTGCTGATAACTATTACAAAGTCACTGCTGCTTTGGAATTGGTCAACTTCCCAATCATTATTCCTTACACCAAGACCTGGTACGGTAAAAAGATTGCCGATGACACCATGAAAATTTTCGAAAACTGTGCTGCCATGTCCAAAAAACACATTAACGAAGAAAACGGTACTCCTGGTTGTGTTATGGATGAATGGATTTACTTGATGAAAGAAGCTAAAGAAAAACATTCCGACGATCCAGATTCAAAATTATTGATTAGAGAATTCTCCAACCGTGAAATTTCTGAAGTTATCTTTACTTTCTTGTTTGCTTCCCAAGATGCTTCTTCTTCCTTGGCCTGTTGGTTGTTCCAAATTGTTGCCGACAGACCAGATGTTGTTGCCAAGATCAGAGAAGAACAATTGAGAGTTAGAAACAACAACCCATCCGTTAAATTATCCTTGGACATGATCAACGAAATGACCTACACCAATGATGTTGTTAAAGAATCTTTGAGATACCGTCCACCAGTCTTGATGGTTCCATATGTTGTCAAGAAAGCTTTCCCAGTCACCGAAACTTATACTGCTCCAAAGGGATCTATGCTTATCCCAACCTTGTACCCAGCTTTGCACGATCCAGAAGTTTATGATGAACCAGATTCTTTTATCCCAGAAAGATGGGCTAATGCTACTGGAGATATGTACAAGCGTAACTGGTTGGTTTTCGGTACTGGTCCTCATGTTTGTTTGGGTAAAAACTATGTGTTGATGTTATTCACCGGTATGTTGGGTAAATACCTCATGAACTCTGACTTGACCCATCACAAGACTGCATTATCTGAAGAAATCAAAGTCTTTGCTACCATTTTCCCTAAGGATGATGTTATCTTAGAATGGAAGAAACGTGACCCATTAGCTGATGCTTCCAACTAAAAAGACCGTTGTTGATGAACCACACACCCACACAAAGAAAGAAAGAAAGAAAAAATCTTCATTCTAATTATTCTATTTGGTTGTATTTCTTCTTTTTTATAGATTTGATTTTTTTTTTCTTTTCTTTGTAATTAAGATATTTCCCAGACTTTTGGTTATAAGTTGAAGGGGGGAAATATCTTATCTGCTTTGCTTATTGTACAAATCAAGTATGGTAGATAGTTTATGTATTTTTCATTTTTTTTTCCTTATTTAATATCATTTTATTTGTTTCCATTTTTGCCAATATTACTTGTTATGTTCTATGTATACTATTGTTTATCTATATTCGAAGACATGAAAAACTATAAACATTTCCTTTAATAATGATTCAATCTCCATAATGTAACTTTACCAGCCTGGTTACCAATAGCTAACATTTCATTATTTGGGGAGAATTCAACACATGTAACTTTACCTAATGGAGTACCACTAGTTGGCCAGTTATTATAAACAGAACCAGAAGGTAAATGGACCAATCTTAAAGCATCACGTTTAGCTCTAGATGCAATACACAACAATTGACCATCATGATTAAACATCAATGTAGATATAGAAGTAACTAAATTCTCAACAGTTTTGATTGGTTTTGGACGCACGGTATTTGGCAAGAATGTATTTCGATCATAAATATTAACAATACCATTATTATTTCCAATGGCAATGAATCGATTATTCTTTCCACCAAGTTTCAATTTTGTTATACCTATTCCACCTTCATCAACCCATTTACGAATAATCTTATTCGATGATGATGGTGGTTGTGATTGTGTCAATTTCTTCTTATTATTAGTAGTATCTTGATTATCTTGAGGTAATTCAAATTCCCATACTTCTCCGGCACTATTTATAATCATAATAAATGTTTCATCCATAGAAAATTCAAAATCAACTATAGTCCCTTCAATTTTATATCCATAGATCCATTGTCCAGTTTTCCCATTTAATAAATTACACCATCCATTGTTCCCCGTCATCCCGATAAATTTACCCAGTAAAGGAGATATTTTAAAATATTCAAATGATTTTTGTGTTTGTTCATGACCGTATAATCGATTAATTTTTTCAACTTCTCCAGTATTTAAATTAATCTTATTCATGTATTTTCTTCTACCACTGGCAAACAAAACATTATTTAAATTAGGATCAGGTGAAAATTGGATTTTCATAAGTGGACAATTTTTCAAAAAATACGATGTTATGAAATTATTTGATTTCCCATCAATTTGATAGAATCTAATGGTCTTGTCAAATCCGGCAATGGATAAGATTGGGAATTGTGGGTGGAATGACATGGACTGGATGCTTGATTTAGAAGGTTTTTTGAAATTAGCATTCTTTAATCTTGTTATTGAGATCTTGTTTGCAGAAATTAATTTCAATTGTTTGGTAAGGATGAATTTTTCAGTTTTGGATAAGACATTTAATAATGATGTGGATTGGTTTTTAATATCTTGTTCATCACCTTGATCTGCTTCATTTTCTTGATCATCGTCATCCTCATCGGTGAAATTTTCTTCTTCATCTTCTATCTCTTCTATCCATTGAGGACGTGGGTATATTTTTTCAAATTGTGATCTTAATCTGGTGATGTATGATTTCCCAGAAATGACTGAATCCTGTTGTGATTTCCTCAATTTTTTCAATTTATCTGAAGATAATAATGAGATGTTTAATCTTTCGTCATCACTATCTTCCCAAGCATTATCCTCTTCTTCCTCATCATCTTCTTCATCTCCTTCTCCCTCATCCTCTTCTTCATCATCAATATCCATGTTATCTTCATTAGGTGCAGTTCCATCATCAATGAAAAACAAATCATCATCTTGTAATTCTTCTCCATCCTCATCCTCGTCATCATCTCTATCTTCATCATCATCATCCCCTTCATCCTCACCTTCATCATCGGAATAATTATATAAATTATCCAATTTTTTCAAATTGTTTTCGAATCCAGATGCATCTCCAAATACTAATTTCTCTAATAGTATTTCCTCTTCATCTTTTGAAGGTATTATCACTTCTTCTCCTTCTTTGTTAGTTGGCATGATTGTGGTATCGGACGGTGATTAAGTGGTATAGCTTGGAAAAAAAAAATAATAAAATTAAAAATTCATAGTGAAAAAAAAAATACTTGATGCGATGAGAAAAGTCGTGTACATGTTTAGACAAACAGAGATATACCATCAACTAATATGGTTTTACATCAATATTTGGTATATGCATATATATTTCTCTGGTTTATTATTATTTTTTTTTTGTACAAGCGTGAACACGTATATATATAACTTACTTACCTACTGATTTACTTTTTCATGTTTGAAACAAAAGTAACAAAGTACTTTTTAAAATCCTTCAATTGTAAATTCTTCAAGTTGGAGCAAAAATCATTACACAATTCCTGGGACATTCCCATGTTAATCAAATAATTACTTAAATTCTTAATGACCTCCGGTGAGTTCTTCATCTCAAATGATTTCAACAATATTGCTAATTCTTGTGCAATTAATCTATATTGGGCATCACTCAAATCAAAATCGGCATTATTAAAAGGCAACACAAAGGATAAGTTTATAACTTTGTCCATTAAAAATGTGTCAATACCTAAAACTGGTGGTAATACTCTTGAATAGGTATCTTCTTCATCTTCCAATTTCCCACCATTACCGAATATGTTAACGAAATTAGTGATTTGTGTAACTGCTGCCCTACTAGTACCAGGGTCGGTTAAATCCATCGAATAATCAAAAATCTTATTCATAACTTCTGGTAATTCTTGTCTATTAGTTTCCGTGATTAACAAACTCGAGCAATGATTTAAAACTAATGCACTTATAAAATTTAATACTGCCTTCTTTAAGAAATTTTTATCTCTCAATATATCAGGTCTTAAATTTTCATCTTCTATAATCGGGTTGGATAAAGTTTCAAATACTTTTTGGAATAACGGAGTCACAAAATTGTTTAACAATTGATAGATATTTTCATCCTTTTGGTAGTTGTGCACAATTTGTCCCAAGAAACTTAAGAAATCACTCATTTCGCTGAGTTTTAAATTATTTGCTGACCAAATTATCGTGATCAACTTGGTTAAATGTGAACTTATGACGGAACCATTCTTGTAAAGTGGGATGAATCTAGCAAATGAAAATCTTGCAGCGTCTCGGATGACTTCGTGTTTGGGGAAGTTCTCCAATGTGATTAATACAACTTGTGCTGCGTTATTGATTTTATCCACTACTTCAGCTGAGAATTTCAATCCATTTTCGTAATCGTAACCTCTTACAATGGTACCAATTGCCATTAATGTGTGATGTGCTTGTAATACAACGAGTGGGGTGCGTTGTAGTTCAGACATGGAAATACATTTCTCCAAGTCGCTGAAAAGTGGTTGGAAAATCAAATCAATCAATTTCAGTTTCAAGAGAGAAAGTTCATCGGGGATTAAGGATATCAACAATCCCATGGTTTCAAAAAGATATTGCTGGTTGTTGAAATTCCCATTTTCGACAACATCGTCATCTTCATCTCTCGTTGGCAATTCGGCTTTAACAACCAATAAAGGTTGCAATTTCACAACAATGGATTCTATCAATGGTTCGTTGTTTAATTTGGGTTTGGTCAATTTCATAAATCTGAAAAACAAGTACCAACTTCTCAATCTAACTTTTTCAAAATCATTAAATAACCCTAATGGACTGGTGAATATTTCTAAAATACGAATAATCAAATCATCTTTGTTGCACAAGAAATTATAATGCTTAACAACCAATTCGAAAAAACCCGATTGGATCTCAGGATGGTTTATTTTCAATATAAAATCCGAGTTGATCAATTTGATTAAAAATTCTTGGAAAATCATGTATGGTTTGCTTTGGTCGATTTGTTTTTTAGGGATTTGGAAAACATTCATTCTAATGCTATCTGAAAAATTGTTCAACTCATATAACCCCAATTCTATCTTTCTCCAATTAATGTTGTTGACGTTACTATCGTTATTGTCAAATATAGATTCATTGATGACAACAGGGATAACATTCAAATACAAGTCTGGTTCCAAAAGAGCAATTGTATCATGGAAAATCTTCAATCTACTTCTAAATTCTAAAAACTGTGCATGGGCGTCTTCATCCAGAACTCCATCATCCTCTTCATCATACTTCATTTTTAAAATGATTTTATTCAATAATGTTGACATTAGTTCGATATTGTATAAATCACGGTGTTTCTTACTTACTGCCAAGAATTGTTGGATAAATGGGAAAACGTACTGAGACACGTCGTCGTAATCATGAGCTAAAAATGTGAAAACAGAAGGCCATAATTTGAATAATTGAGAATTAACTTGTTGAATCAAATTTGGTTCATTTTCCAATACAATCAACAATTCTTGACCGATTTGACTCAACAATTTGCAAGCGTATTCCAGGAACTCAATATCGTCTGCTAAATCAAGAGAGTTTATGATATCTGTCAAGTTTAATAATGCAATTAATTCCAATTTGTTAGACGGTGGCATTTTCTTGGCGATTAAATCAGTCAATGTTTCACAAGTGGTGTTTCTTTGTTGTTCTTTGGTCAAGTAACCCAACATGGTGTTGATAAAATCAGGTGAGACAAATAATCCAATCTCCATCCAACTCACGTATTGTCCAACAATCTTCAAAGTGTTATCCAAGATCTCATCGGAATTGGAAGTGTTTGATAATAATTTAATCCAACTGGTGACCAATGGTTGCATGTCATTCACACGAATACCATCTTTTAACATATTATTTCTTTCTTGGATTTCCTGGGATCTGGTGATATATTTATCCCCAATTTCCAGATGGATGGCAAGCAATATTCTGGTATAGTAGTCGACGGCTAACTGGTTATTTCCTTCAATCAAGGCAAACAAATCTTTGATGAAATTAGGATAAATGTTCAAATATACCCGACAGAAAATCTTTCCGAAAATCTGCGCAAATTTATTTCTTAAATGGATAGGATCTCGGACATTTGCATTGATATAATCATTCAAGATTTTGAACACTTGTTGGTTCAAGGTGTATAATTGTTCATCTGATTTGACCTCTTGTTGTAGTTCGATGTTTTCATCGATGACTTGGTAGATGAAAAACTTGAGTCCTTCATTGATGGAACCGGT
>JAKTVF010000268.1:0-12174 GCA_030557055.1 Candida tetrigidarum | reverse complement strand
TGACAAAAAAAAAAAAAAGAACGGGTGATGAATTAAGCAAAATTAAAAATTTCGTCCTTGATAAGGGTGATGTTTCTTTTTTTTTTTTTTTTGTGTATTACATTTTTTTTTTTTTTGTTTTTTTTTATTTTTCCTTTGTTTTTTTTTTTTTTTTTTTTTTTTTTTTTTTTTTTTTGTGATTTTTACACACACCCGCATACTTTCTGTTTTATTAAATACAGGTCATTCACTCATTTATTGGCTTGTTCGGGTTGAACAACTTTTAAAGAATTTTACGCGGATGTATTCAGTATTAAAGTCATAACTAAGTAATACGGCACCAAAATATGTACATACTGTAATGAAATGACGTTCGCAATCATTCTCTCTATACAATATAGAAATATATCACTAAGTAATCGGACCTAACCCGTTAATCAATATAGAGCAAACAATAACATTAAAAAAGAAAAAAAGCACTAATTCCAATGTCTTGAAGCATCTTGTATTATAATTATGTCTCTTCCATCCACCCTTCCCCTTATACCCTATCCCCATAGTGATTGAATACTCGTTCCGAGTCAAACAATATCCAATAATTAAATTGATGCGTTCTCAATCCTTGCCGACTTTATCACTAACCCTACAGTGCATTGATCGGAACGAACTATTTTTTTTGTGAGAAGGAAAGCGGCTACAATGCCCCAATTAGGAAATCTCCTCCACATTTCCAGCCCCACCATCGTCCAATTTAAAATTTTTTGATTTGATTAGAGCCGTTTGATTTATTAATATATAAATCAACTGTTTTCCTTGATTTAACTGCCCCCAAAAAATTATGATGATGAAGAAAATCCCCAAATCAACTACCATGTCTAGTCAATTTATGAAATACCCTTCAAGAAGGTCAACTGTGTATTCATCAAAAGGAATAGTAGCTTCTACACAACCGTTAGCAAATCATGCGGGGGTATCAATATTGGAAAAAGGTGGGAACTGTGTTGATGCAGCAATTGCCGTGTCAGCAGCATTAACAATAACTGAACCTGGATCTACGGGAATTGGTGGTGATTGTTTTGTTTTGTATTATAAACTTAAAAACAAATCTGATCCAACCAGTGGCCAAGTATTAGGATTAAATGGTTCAGGTAGAGCAGCAAAGAATGTCACCCCACAAGATGTGTGGGATGAACACAACAAGGGCAAACCCATGAAGAGAATTCCATACGAGTCAGTATTTTCCGTAACTGTTCCTGGTGCAATTGCTGCATGGCATGATGCGTATGAGAAATGGGGGTCTGGAAAAGTTACATTTGAAGAGATTTTACAACCGGCAGTTAAATTA
The DNA here is from genome assembly GCA_030557055.1 of Candida tetrigidarum. Lineage (NCBI taxonomy): Eukaryota > Fungi > Ascomycota > Pichiomycetes > Serinales > Debaryomycetaceae > Candida > Candida tetrigidarum. The sequence continues at coordinate 10,850 of JAKTVF010000268.1, read as the reverse complement.
GCAGAAGAAGGATTCCCAGTTTCTGAACTAGCAAGTCGTATGTGGAAAGGATCCGTTAAAAAATTGAAAAGACAAAACCCGGCAGTTGAAAATAATCCATATGTTATTGATGAAGAAAGGGGTCCAAATGAAGGTGAGTTTGTCAAAAATGTGGCAATCGCAAAGTGTTTGAAATTGGTTGGCAAAGAAGGCAAAAAAGCATTCTACAATGGACCAATTGCCGATGCAATTATCAAAACAACCAAATCGAGAAATCATAAACTCACCTTGGATGATCTCAAAACCCATACTTCAACAGTGGTTGATCCAATCAAACTCAATTTCCAAGACTACAATGTTTGGGAGATTCCACCAAATGGACATGGTTTGGTTGCATTAATCGCATTAGGAATAATCCAGGAACTTCATAATCTGGGCAAGATCAATTTGTATGAATTGGAACATAATTCAGCCGAGTACTTGCATATTTTAATTGAAGCATGTAAGCTTGGATTCTACGATTCAGATGAATATGTAACAGACCCAAAGTTTCAGGACATTCCAATTGAAGGATTATTGAGTCCAAAATATTTAAAGACGAGATCAGAACTTATAAACAAAACAAAGATTATCGATAGTGATACAATTTCGCATGGTGTTCCTGATCCTAAATACAAATCCGATACAGTATACCTTACAGTCAGTGACTCCAATGGAGAAGTGTGTTCGTTTATCAATTCCGTATATGAAGGATTTGGTTCCGGTATTCTTGTTGAAGAATATGGGTTTTGTTTACAGAATAGAGGTAGTAACTTTAATTTAACCCCAGGCGTACCAAATTGTTTAGAAGGAGGCAAAAGACCATACCATACCATCATTCCCGGTATGATTACCAATTCAGATGGATCGCTCTATGCTGGGTTTGGTAACATGGGTGGATTCGCTCAACCAGTGTGTCATGTACAACACGTACTCAACATGACTGTGTTTGGGATGACTCCACAACAACTGATTGATGCCCCACGATTTGTGTTAAATGCTGATAAAGATACATCGGGTGACAGAGGTCGTGGTGCCGAAGGTCCTGTTCATACACCTATAACGCTTGTGCAACTTGAAGAAGGAATCGACGCTGGCGTGGTTGAAGAATTGAAAAACATTGGACATACTGTTGAGCAACTTACGGGTTATGCAAGAGGTACATTTGGTAGAGCACAAATTATTAAGAATGTTTCTCAAAGAGGGCAATTAATCTATGCTGGAGGAAGTGACCCTCGTGGGGATGGTGCTGCTGTTGCATTATACTGATTGTTAAGTATCCATAGGTAATATTAATGATTGTATTCGTTTCAGATTCTATTTTGTTTGTTTTGATTTTTGATTTTTTTTTGTCTTGCTCATATGACAAATCTATCGTGCATTTACGAACTATTGTGGTTTTGTTTCCGATATTATCCTAACCTTAAAAAACAATCCGAGGTACAGAATCTTTTGTATAGATAATACTGATAATATTAGATACTAATCACAAGCACAAGACGACTATTTTTTTTATATTAATTATTAATTAGACCGTTGTCTTTTATTATTATTTTTTCATATGTTGAAGAAGAAGAAGAAGATCTGCAAGGCTATGCAGGTTTATTCTCTAATAGGGATTTAAAGTTGATAACTTTATTAATTGTTTCCAGTATGTTCTAAATATATATATATAAGTAATGACCAAACTTTATCCCGTGTTGCCATTTTTTTTTCTAATCAACCGTAATAACACACCAATCAAAAAATGCAGTCATTTATTGTACCACCAACGTATAATCAATTACATCTAGATAAGACATCGGATGATTTACCGCCACATTTCACGACACTCAAACACCATGGCCCACCCACATATGCCCAGAGCAAAAAGAGTTCGGGATGGACAATTGTTATTAAAAAAAGGGTTCTAATTGATGGGTATAGGATCTTTGTGTCACCAGATGCAGCCAATAAGTTCAATGCATTCAAGAACAGCCAAAACCCAGAAATAATTAACCTTCAACAACAAGGTCATGGAGTGCCGCTATTTAAGGCAGTAACATCCTACCTTCCGTTTACCAATAAGTTCTTAACTTTTAAAAGATACTTGCCTACAATGGACCACCCGTTTGATGAAGCCAGAGATCATTATGATTATTGTACCGTTAAGAAGAAAACTCATTTTGGTTATGACAGTTACATTTTCGAGTTTACTCCTAAGCCAGAAATGCCATGGTTAAATTTCAGTGTGGTTATGTTTTCCCATGAAAAACTCCCAATTAATGATCATGTTTTTAGGGGGAGAAAACATAGATGGATTGACGAAACACATCTGCTGGGCAAAGGATTCAGACATACTATTTTAAGTCCAAGTCAAGTATCACTAACTGATAACTGGGATGGAACTAGTGATACGTTAAGTAGAGATAACAAAAACCCATACCTTACTAATGATATAGAGAGATGCTCATCAATATCCTTTGGAGCCACTAATTTTTCATATCAAGAGTATCCAAAGACAGAGTACTATGGACAACACCCTTCTCATCTACTAGGATCAGGATCAGCATCTGAACCTTCCATTAAAACTGTTTCCAATGAGATCAATATTGGTGATATTTGCAACCGAAATTCAGATATCAATTATGAGAGTATTTTCTCAATCGATGAAGATGATTTGGTAATGATTTGCATCGCAACAGTATTGAAGAGACAAAAGGATATACAAGAGAAGATCGAGATGGCCGCCAGCGGATCACAACAATGTCTGTGAACACGAGTCTGTAATACATGACTACTACTCTGCGATGAAGGAAAATCAAAATTTTTGGTACATTAACATCGTGATATATATATGTGTATATATGGGTTGTTGTGTAAATTTAATCTTTTCATTCATTTGCCCCCATTATTCTCTTGCAGGCATTTTTGAATTTACTTTTGACATATTTCCGTCTAGCTCCCTGAGGATAAAGTGTATACGGAGGTGGTGGGTCGTATTTCGACATCTGATCATTTGGATCATCCATCTGGTATACATCAGGAGAATAACTTGTCAGGTTGGTAGTATCGTAATAATGCGGCGTAGGGTCATCATGATCATTATTTTCATCATTATCTTCATAGTCTAATAGAAGGGACTGTACCCGTTGACGTTGACGGCGATGCTGGCGTCGATTCTGACGTTGGAATTGACGTTGGAGTTGTTGCTGGAGTTGCTGTCGTTGTTGTTGTAGATGTGGCAGTACTTGTGGAATTTGTAGTGGAGGTGGATCATCTAGAAACTCACTTACACAAATTATTCCAATGAGACAAACTAATATAATCTCCATCGCCACTAATAAGGACGAAAATGAACAAAATGTTAAATCCATTTTTTTTATATAAGATTGCCAAATATAATTGATAGAGGGAAGTGTAACATATATATATATATATTCAAAGGAAGAAATTCAACCTTTTAAAGTTAACTATGGTTTCTTAATTTTTTTTTTTTATGTTTTGCTTTCCGTGGATTACGGGAGAAAAGGAAAGCAAGTTTATTTTGTTATTTATCAAGAAATTTTAGTGGCGCATATCAAAGCGCATCATTGCTGCAAAAAAAAAAAAAAATTTTAGAACCGCGAGGGACGGAATTAAAAAATTTATTAACAAATATTTATTTATAATAAAACGGAATAAGAAAAAAAAAATAATACTAATTATTATTTATGTAAGAACTACGGACGATTAAGCCTCTTCTTTATGTTCAAGTTGTGGTTTATCTAAGGCTTCAATTCCTTGGGTTTCGTCAACATGATCATCACTATCGTTGTCGTAATGACTGTAAACATCATTTCTGGAAACTCCCAATTCGGCACCTCTGTTTTCTGGACCTATAAAAACAATGAGCATCAAATATGCCAAGACAGCACCAATGAAAATAGCCATTGTTTTACCATAATCATGGATCTGTTCTTCAATAGTAGCTTCGATAGTGGAAGAGGCAGAACTGACCAAGTTACCCAATTGGTAACAAACACCAACGATGAAAGCACTAAATTGTGGTGGAGACAATTCGGAAATATGAATTGGAACAACAGACCAGGAACCTTGAATACCGAATTGCATAAAGAAAGCAGTGACCCACATTGGGTGGAAAGCCCAGAAATAAATCATAATGGCAGCAATGACATTACCCAACAAAATAGCGGTTCTTCTTCCAATAAAAGTAGACAAATGACCAATAACAATTCCACCTGCCAAAGCACCCAAGTTAGCACAAACATTAACAACAGTAGATTTATCAGCACCAAATTTGTATTGGACAGTCAACATGGTTGGGTATAAATCTTGGGATCCGTGAGATGAAAAGTTAAATCCAGCCATCATCAAAATCAAGTAGATGATAATCAACCAATATTGAGCCAAAGCTTTTTTAGCTTGGGATTTGAATTCGGTGAATTTGGATTTCTTAGCTTCGGCACCTTGTTCGAATCTTTGCTTTTGAAGTTGGTAAGCGTTGGTTTCAGGATTAATGAATCTCCAGATGATGAAAAGAACTGGAGGTCCAGCACTGAACCAGAAAAGTGATCTCCAACCTTGTTTGGTGGTATCAACAACAGCTCTTTGGAAAATAACTGCTAATAAATAACCAAATGCATAACCTTCTTGGAAAAGACCAGACAAAATACCTCTTGCCTTCACTGGTGCGTCACTCAAGGCTTCTGCAGCACAAATACCATAAATACCACCCATAGCAATACCGAATAATGCTCTAGTACCTAAGAATTCCTGGTAAGTTTTAACAAAACCAGTACCAATTTGAATAACAACCAAAAGACTCAAATTCATGATATATGGCCATTTTCTACCAATGGAGTCACCCAAAAGACCAAAGATAATTGCACCGACAGTTCTCAACATCAAAACCAATGTAATACCCCATGTAACATCTTTAACACTTACACCAAAATCTTTAGCCATAGCACTTGCATTTAAGGTTGTGGTGAAGAAATCAAACGCATCCCAAGTCCAAGCCCAAAAACCTAAAAAGAAGAAATTCCATTGATGTAAATTCATTTCAAGCAACGGAGCAAAGGGATTAATGATTTCGTACCATGAATATTGTTTCAATTCTTCACTTCCAACCCATAATGAGGAAACACGCGTGACAAGGTATTTACGAATAACCGGCCAAGTAAATCTAGGTGGTTGGATAATGTGTTTATTGTGCTCATTGATTTCAGCACTAGTATGAGAACGAATGGAACCAGCCATAGTTGAATCAGAATAAATAATGTGGTTAGATGATAGTGATGAGTAGAAGATAATTAATTCCTGCAAAAAAAATTGAAGCCATCAAGGGTCATATTTATACAACTTTTTTTTCAAAAAAATAAATTATATGAAACAAAGATAAGCCTATTCGTGATGGGGAAAGTGGGTTGAGGTATTTGATTAATTAATCAAAAAAAAAAAAAAAATCAAAAGTTACACAAACGTATCATGTAGGTTTATAGAGTGGTGGGGAAAGAATTATTGACAACCTAGCAATTCATAGCTTTTAGTTTTTTTAGTTTGTGGGTTTTCTTTTTGGTTCTTATTACTAATTATTAAGGAAATAAACCCCATTGTTTTCATTGGTGCCATTTATACCCGATAAAAAGCAAGGTAGTACAAAATTCGTATGTTATTCTTTTTTTAAATAATAATAAATTATTGTTGGGTTGGAGGATACAATGTTAGATGATTAGTGTCTACTTGCATGTGTGTTCCTTTGATTAAACCAAAAAATGAGCGACGAGTCCAATAATGTGCAGCAATGTAAATTGACACACAGAGATTGAGGAGAGAGTATGTGTCGCTGAGTGAGTGAACACTTTGGAGATTAGCCGCGATATTATCCTTGTTCTGGTGGTAGTGTTCTGCTTCTATTTTTTTCTTTTTTTTTTTTGTGGGATTTTATTTCTCCCGGAGAGGGGAAGAAAGTGGGGCGGAACATTTGTGATTTTTGGGGGAGTAACGAGGGGACAAAAGCAAGTAGAATAAAATAATTCCATCACACTACCAAGAAAAAAAATTTCTCCTTTTTTTTCCTTTTTTGGTGCGATTTCTATTTTTTAAGCGCTGACTGTGTCAATGTCACTATTAGAGTACGAACAACTTTTCTTGTCAGGGGAGGAGGATCCAAGCAAAAGACTTTCGATAGAGGAAACTATAAGATCTTCTATATGGTTAACAACAACAAGAAGAATAAATAATAACGTATCTAGATCAACACTCAGGATCTCTTTGTGTGGAGGTGTAGTAAGTACATAATTTCAACAAAGATAAATAAATAAAATTCTTCCTACATGCACGACGGATACGAACTTCCGACATCAATTCAAAGTTTATTGCAATTCCATTGTTTTTTTTTATATTTTATTTTATTTTTTTGCCCAGTTTTAGGTTTTAGCTCGTAGTATCATCCCCTCCCCACACTATCGTTAAAGTAAATGAGATATTATTGGTAAATCCTCTCCGGGATTGGCCTATAAACTACATAACCAACTATGCTGAAATAGCAAATCAAACTAAAAGTGAAACCTATTAAAGGCAAAGAAAAAAAAAATAAATTTAGCATCTGCAGAAAGCACAAAACTCCTGGAGGAAGTTGGAAGATTTTTTTTTTCTTGGAATTGAATAATAGTAATAATGACAATAATACAAAGAACACAAATGGCTAGTTGGGTGTTCAGAAGTAGTCTGGCATTTGTGGCATACGACTTTAATCTATGTATAATCTACACGGCGAAGAAGAAAAAACTAAATACAAATAAATAACGGAAATATTTTTATTGGTTCGTTGGGGTTTCTTTTTTTCTCCAGATTTCGTTTAGATTGAATATTATTAATCAAAAGGACGTTACATTCATCCATTCGACGAATAAGACAATGCGTAACCCCCTATCCGCAACCCAAAGTAGAAATAATATCAAGGCGTTTTTAATCCATTGTAACTTGATAAGGGTGAGGTTTCTTTTTTCCTATTGTGTAAAACAATTTTTTGCTAATTTTTTTTCTATAATTTCTACACACCCACACCCACTTTATATGTCTCAAATTACCGGTCATCCACTCATTTATTGACTTGTTCGGGTTGAATACCTTTAAAGTATTTCACGCGGATGTATTCAGTATTAAAGACATAATTAAATAATGCGGCAATTATTGATGCACCTATTGTATTAAATGTAATTCGTCCTCATTTTCTCCACACAATATAATATCATGTCACCTAACCCGTTAATCAATAGAGAACAAACAATAAAAAACAAAGAAAACACACTGATTTAAACGTTTTGAAGCATCTTGTATTATAGTTGCGTCTTTTCCGTTGCACTAACAGTCAATATACAATGCATATAGTATCTGGAACCTCATTCCGAGTCAAACATAACCAGATAAGCCAGTTGGTTCGTTGTTAATCATTGCCCAATTTATCACTAATCTTACAGTGCATTGACCGGTACCAACCAATTTTGTTTAGTAGGAATAAAAGCAGCTACAATGCCCTCAATTAGGGAATCTCCTCCACATTTCCAGCCCCACAACAACACATCATTGCTGCAACAAAAAAAAATTGTGACAAAAAACCTGCGAAAAAAAAAAAAAAAGAAATGGAATTACTAATCCTCTTATTTAAAATAACAAAGCAAGAAAACAAAATAGTATTACACTTATGTAAAAAACTATAGACGACTAAACACGTTCCTTTTCTTCAACTTGTGGTTTATCTAACGCTTCATTTCCTTGGGTTTCTTCAACTTGATCATCACTTTCGTTATCGGAATTACTGCAAGAAGAATTTCTTGAAACACTTAATTCAGCACCTCTGTTTTCTGGACCAATCAAGATGATCAGCATCAAATATACTAAAATAGCGGCAACAAAAATAGCCATGGTTTTACCATAATCATGGAGCTGTTCTTCCATGGTAGCTTCGATAGTGGTAGAGGCGGAACTGACCAAGTTACCCAATTGGTAACAAACACCAACGATGAAAGCACTAAATTGTGGTGGAGACAATTCCGAAATGTGGATTGGAACAACAGCCCAGGAACCTTGGATACCAAATTGCATAAAGAAGGCAGTGATCCACATTGGATGGAAAGCCCAGAAATAAATCATGGTTGAAGCAATAATATTACCCGTCAAGATAGCAGTTCTTCTTCCAATAAAAGTAGACAAGTGACCAATGATGATACCACCGGTTATAGCACCCAAGTTGGCACAAACATTAACAACAGTAGCTTTATCTGGACCATAGTTGTATTGGGAAGTTAACATGATTGGGTACAAATCTTGGGATCCATGAGCTGAAAAGTTAAACCCAGACATCATCAAGACCAAGTATATGATAATCAACCAATATTGAGCCCAAGCTTTCTTAGCTTGAGATTTGAATTCACTAAATTTGGATTTCTTTTCTTCGGCTCCTTCTTCGAATCTTTGCTTTCGAAGTTGATAGGCATTAGATTCAGGATTGATAAATCTCCAAATGATGAAAATAACTGGAGGTCCAGCACTGAACCAGAAAAGTGATCTCCAACCATGTTCAGTAGTGTCAACAAGAGCTCTTTGGAAAATAACTGCCAACAAATAACCAAATGCATAACCTTCCTGGAAAATACCAGACAAAATACCTCTTGCTTTCTTTGGCGCGTCACTTAATGCATCAGAAGCACAAATACCATAAACACCACCCATAGCAATACCGAACAACGCTCTAGTACCTAAGAATTCTTGGTAGGTTCTAGCAAAACCAGTACCAATTTGAATAACAATCAAAAGAGACATGTTGATGATATATGGCCATCTTCTACCAATGGAATCACCCAAACTACCAAAAATAATTGCACCGACAGTTCTCAACATCAAAACCAATGTAATACCCCATGTGATATCTTTAACACTGACATTCAAATCTCTAGCCAAGTTACTTACATTTAGGGCAGTGGTGAAGAAATCAAACGCATCCCAAGTCCAAGCCCAAAAACCTAAAAAGAAGAAATTCCATTGATGTAAATTCATTTCAACCAACGGACCAAAAGGATTAAGGATTTCATACCATGAGTATTGTTTCAACTCTTCACGTCCAACCCATAAGGAAGAAATACGCGTACTAAGGTACTTGCGAATAACCGGCCAAGTAAAATTAGGTGGTTGGATACCCTGTTTATTGTGCCCTTTGATCTCAACACTAGTAGAAGAATGAATGGAACCAGCCATATTTGAATCAGATTAGATAATTTCTTTAAATAATAGTGATAAACAGAAAAGATTAAACTATGAAATAAATAAATTTTTCAAAAAAAACTGAAGCCAACAAAGGTCATATTTATACCACGTTTTCCCTACTTTAAAAATTAATATAATACAATGATACACTTATTCGTGATGGGGGAAAGTGGGTTGAGGTATTTTGGATAATTCAAAATATAATAGTTACATAAGCGTATCAAGTAGGTTTATGGAGTGGTGGGGAAAGATTTCTTGACCACCTAATAAATCATAGCTTTTAAGATTTTAGAGTTTGGGTTTTATTCCTAATTAGTAAGGAAGTAAAAGCCATTGTTTTTCAGTCGTGTCATTTGATCCCGATGAAGAGCAGGATTGGACAAAATTCCCATGTCTTGGAAGGATAAGAAAAATATTGATGGGGTTGGAAGTTACAATGTTGGATGGTTCGTGTCTACTTTGCATGTGTGTTCTTTTGATTAAAAGAAAACGAGAGAGAAAAAAAAAACGAGCCCAATAAAGCGCATCATCGTAAATTGACACACGGTCAAAAGTGACAGAGACAAATCAAGAGCATATGAGATACTGAGTACGATTACTTTGGAGCTCAGCAGACTTATTATCCTTATTTTATTGGTAATACTCTCCTTCCCTTTTGTTTGTGGGTTTTATTTCTCTTCGAGTGGAGGTCAAAGTGGGACGCAAACTTTGTTTTTTGGTAGAGAAACGAGGGGACAAAAGCGAGTATAATGAAATAATTCCGATACACCATCAAGAAAAAACATTTTTTTCTTTATTTTTTTATTCCTTTTTCTGGCTCGGTTTCTATTTTTTATGCTCTGGGCATCAGTGTCAATGTGAAAGTCTACTTTTTCTTGTCATGGGGGAAATAGAGGGTGGAGAAGAACAGACAAGAATATTGATTGGGGAAAATAATAAGATCAACCACCTGGTCGTATAACAACAAGAAAAAATAAAGAAGAACAGGAGGAATAAGAATAATGTACCTAGATAATCCACTCAGGATCTCTTTGTACAAGTGTGTGTGGTAACAACACAATTACAACGAAAAGAAATAAATAAAATTCTTCTAGAAATCTAGGACGTATACGAACGTCCAAGTCTATTCGCAATTTATTGCAATTGTATTGCTTTCTTTTTTTTTTGACAATTTTAGGTTTTACTTCATTGTATCATCCCCACCTCCCCCCCACACTGTCGTTAAATTAAATGAGATACTATGAGTTTATCCTTTCCGGGATTTACCTATAAACTAGCATAAACAATTGAACTCAAATAGTCAATCAACCTAAACATGAAACCATTTATAGGCAAAGAAAAAAAATAATTAGCGTCTGCAGAAACTACAAAACTCTAAGAAGAATTTTTTTTTTCTTGGGATTAATAGCTGTAATATGAATATGACAATGAACACAAATGGCTAGTTGGGTGTTCAGAAGTAGTTTAGCATTTGTGGAATACGACTTTAATCTATGTATAATCTACATGGCGAAAAAACAACAACTAAATACAAATGAGTAACGAAAATTTTTATGTTGGTTCGTTCGGCCGTTCGTTTTATTTTC
>JAKTVF010000267.1:0-12180 GCA_030557055.1 Candida tetrigidarum | reverse complement strand
TTTTTTGTTGGTTAGATTGCAAAAATTATTTCACGCGGATTGTCTCTATAGTTTGTCGATCCTTGGATACGTTAATGTATGGGATTTAAGCGGCTTTGCAGTTTGAGAAAATAAAAAAAAGCTTTCCACAAGATTCTACCATGTCCTATTTCCCCTTTTTCCATTATCAGATATAGCAATTTGTTTGATGAATAATTGATAAAAGCCAACAACGTGTCTATTGTTTAAAATTAGCTCCAAAGAATATTCGGAGCCATTCTAAAACTAATTGTTATCCAGGTTTTCCTTTAGAGGAGGGGATGGAGTTGGGGTTGGTCATTTGAGTTCGTGGATAATTGGTTAAATTTTTTGCGGAGTAAGGCATGGTAATAAAGAGATAATTGTATTTGCGTATAATTTGAACCCATCAGTTCAAAATTATCATTTACTCTATTCATAGGGACTTACAATTCGTGGCTAGGTATCATTGATCAATACCCGCATGCCACAATGTCTGTATGCAAATAAATTCCCGCTCAAAATCACGAACAAAAAACAACAACACAAACAAAACCTCCAACAAACAAATAAAAAAAAATTTTTTGAGCCATTTTTTAATTTCTTATTGATTCCAAACCAAAATGCTATTCCCGACGGAATTGTTGCACCTCCACATATGACGAATTTGAGACATATCTACGATAAGTCCAACATTATATTATTTACAACCAAATTATCATCGAACCTAGTAGAATTCTGGTCGGATGACTTTAACTTCGAGTGCTCACTACGACTTTTGGATGACTTGAAGCAACAACAAAAAATAGCGGACATCAAGTTCCACCATCAGAAATTCAAAGCGCTACTAATAGCGTTGTTTACTAGATATGTAATTAACCAATTGCTAGATACAGACGACCCATTCAAAGCTGTGGATTTCACTTACAATGAATATGGCAAACCAATGTTGCGTGATTTCCAATTCAATTCGAGTAGTTCAAATGATGTAGTATGCATGGTGGTAGAGTATTCATTGCATCCCATCGGAGTTGATTTATCCCACAAGAGACAGAATATATCAAGTGTGGATTATCTCGAAGAATTTAAACCCATATTCGATGACTCTGAAGTTGCTCAAGTTGATACGTATTTTAAATTTAATCATGTTTGGACTTTGAAAGAGGCATTCACAAAACTCCTAGGCAGTGGATTAAATATAGACTTGGCAGACTTCCATTTCCAGGTGGGACAAGGTTTCAATGCAGAAGATTACAAATACCAAGAGATGACAAGTGAATGTGGTTGCTATGAGTACACTTTACCATGGTTTGATGATATCACAGTCAACATTGAAAAACTCAGAGCCAAGAACAATCCATTTATACAGAACTTGGATAAACAAGAAGAGTTTTATTGCCATTCGAGTATTTTGGAAAATGGTATCGGTGATGAGCTACCGGTTGTTATAACCATAATAAACCAAGATAATAGTAAATCAATCAAACCAATTGAGATACAATTTGACAGGATATTAGAAGCGTATTTTTAATGGAACATTATATAGCATAGTCACAATATATAGGATATTGCATGTTGTTTTTTTTTGCATGCAGAATGCAACGAAAAAGTTGCAAAAAAAAAAATTACTAAATACAACGAAAATAATTTTTCAAGAACTTATCATTAATATATCAGACCTATATATAAAACACCATGTTTTGACAAAAGGATAGCAAAAAAAGTATGAAAACTAAAGAAAGACAAACCATATAAGCAAGGAACAAAAAACTAGTAACCAACCCCAAAATACTACATGAATACTCCTCCGATGACAGCAGCAACAAGCGCAACTCTCTCAGCGACATAGTAATTGGGAGCTTCATTTGCTGCAATTTTAGATTTAGAGGTAGCATTAACCCTAGCAGATGATGCAGGAACAGTATTCTGACTAGAGCCTTCAGTCTCAGAAGTAATATGAGATTTTTTGGTAGTGGAAGTATTGTTCCAAGATGAAAAAGAAGCGGTACCCGAGGCACTAGAATTAGAGGCATTATTTGCATAGAAATAATTGCTTGCCTGAGGGTTGTACGAACCGGTGTACGCATTTCCAGTTTGGACACCATAGGAGTTTGGGGTTTGATAATAGTTACCTTGGTTGTTATTGTTGTTGTTGTTGTTGCTTTCATAAGCTGTGTAAGTCCCTTGCTCACTGATGTAATTAAAGGTACCTGCACCGGAAGCCCCATCAACATAGCCATAACTGGTATCTTCAGTTAAAGCTGTAGGATATGAAATGTCGGTGGTTGGAGCATAATTCGTATCTTCAGTGACACCTATAATGGCAGTGTTGTCAGGAGCTGGGGCATAATTGGTACCTTCAGTGACAGCTGTAATGGCAGTGTTATCAGGAGCTGGGACAAAATTAGTGTCCTCAGGAACATCCGTAATGACAGCAATATCAGTATTAGCACCTCCATCGATGCCGGAATCAGACACTGCTCTGACCATCACGTCTATGAACCGACCATATCCAATACCAGAAGCACAGATCTCTGAAGCGATTGCGACCAATAACGTTAAAGTAAAACCTTTCATTTTTATTTTTTATAAGGTCTCTAATATAGGGAAACTGTTTATTCTGATGAAATTTTCCAAAATCAAAAACAACAACCTCCATATGAAAAAGTGGCACCATTATGACCTATTTATAAAGGGAAAGCTTCTTGGTTAACGAATTATAATCCCTATGTTACTTAAAATAGTGTGTGTTGAAACTATAAACAATGGTGCTATGCTAAATATGTGGATATATTACAAGAATACGTACCTTATCACCATTCTCCCCAAATTTATGTATATAATTAGATTCACCACATTTTCATGGCTATGTAAATCCCTTTGTTATTGTAGCCAACCACTAACTTTTGATTTCAAGAATAAACACACACACACACACACACACCTTACGTTTCTATTTGCGTCCACAAAGATCTCCACACAACATTGAACACAGCACGTTTCCTTTCTCTCTCCACCTCATATTGTTAAGTAATTCATAAACTTAGTAGGGATTAGTTAATATAGTGACATAGCCTTGAACATTTAAGTTGCATCACTTTAGAAGTAAAATCAATAATGTGCTGCTTTTTTGGTCATACAAATAACTCCTACACATATAATGAAAACACTATGCACCCCATGAGTGGATATTAATGACCCAATGCATCTGAATCTGGTACATGTATAAACAATTGACCAAAGTTTTAGCCGGAGAATGTCCCCACTTTTACTTGCTCTACGCGATAACTCGAACTGAAAAAATATACCAACTAAAACTTTAAAAAAAAATAGATGAAAATACACACACACCCACACACAAGTATCCCAATTTATACACCAAGAACAATGAGTCTGTTGTTGATAAACAAACATGAGAAGTTCTTCAATCGGTGCTTGTTAGGACTCCCGTCATCTGCTCAATCAGAGGATTCAAACAAATTAGCACTCATTTATTTTTGTCTTCATGGATTGCAATTGATCAATAAATTTAATTTCAGTGACGCGGAGTTGCAATACCACAGAGATTTCATATATAACCAATTCATGATTGAAACAGACGAAATTGTGGCATTCAGATCAACTCATTATTTTAAAAGTATACCTAATTACGATTTACCGAACTTATCATCAACGTTATTTGCATTATATTGCTTACTAGCATTAAAATCCCCTTACCATGAGAAAATAAATAGAAAGAAGTTGTTGAACTTTCTCGTCAAGAGTCAAATTAAAGAAGGTGTAAATAAAGGAGGGTTTGTACCGACACTCCATTATCAAGAAGGGACATATAAACAGTATGGAGAACCTGATCTTCGAGTTTGCTACATGGCATTGTTAATTCGTTATCTTGTGAAATGCCATGACGACAATACACAAGATATAGATATAGACTTGGACTCTGCATTGAAATTTGTACTTGATAGACACAATCCAAATGGAGGGTTTAGTTCTACAATCATGGATGAGTCACATGTCGGGTTCACATTTTGTGCTATTGCTGCATTAAAGTTACTTGATTATCCACTTGAAAATTTAGGTTTTACTAAAGAATGGTTAATTCAAAGACAAGTGGATTATCCTCAAGGGTTATACGGCAATATGGACTATGAATACCACCGTGCTGAAGATATTGGTGGGTTCAATGGAAGAGAGAATAAACTAAGTGATACCTGTTATTCTTGGTGGTGTACCGGAAGTTTACACATAATGGATCCAGATTTTGTTAAACTAGTTGATATTGAAAGAGCTACGGAGTATTTGTTAAATAACACACAAAACCTGTTATTTGGTGGATTTGGAAGAGACCCTGACGCAACTCCAGACCCATTCCATTCGTATTTGGCATTGGCTAGTTTATCTATTTGGGATAACAAAAAGTACGATCTACAAGAAGTAGATCCTGTCTTGGTTATAACCCAAGATTCGTATAGATTTTTCAAAGAAGAAATAGATTACTGAGTATAGTAAATACAGAACTAGCAAATACACAAACCCATATACATGTACATGTACACTCCCCCACACACTCCCTTCCTACTCGAGTTGGATTGCTTAAAATATTCGCGCGGTATTAAGGTCGATCCCTATCAAAAGACAGGGCAAACAAAACTCGGGAAATCGAGCAAATCCTACCCCCAACAAAAAAAAAAAATAAAAAAAAGAAAGAAAATTCAATGGCTCAAAAAGGGTGGGTATATTACACTCAATTGCTCTTGTACTACGAATATTCTTCAAGCCAAAAACCATTCAAACGTCCAGGTGAAGTAAGTCTGATGAACATATAAGACCGCCGCAATTTCCATTCATTCACTCAATTAATGTCAACATCAACTGCAAAACAAAGCGACGGAAAACGATCTCCAGATGCGACAGCCCATTTAATTGCAGGTGCCATTGCAGGACTAGTGTCTGCTGTTACACTTCAACCGTTTGATTTGTTGAAAACACGGTTGCAACAACAACAGATAACATCTAAACATGAAGTTCGAACGTCGATAGGGAAAGAATTAAGAAAGCTTACGCAGATGAAAGATTTATGGCGAGGTACATTGCCCTCCACATTAAGAACATCGATTGGTGCTGGGCTATATTTCACAATACTATCCAAGATGAGAACCAGTTGGGCTGAGCATAAAAGTTTAAAAGATCTGTCTGTAAATATAAGGTCCAACTCGTCAGTGTTGCCCAAATTGACACCCATGGAGAATTTGACTACGGGGTTTCTTGCTCGTGGGATAGTTGGATATATAACCATGCCAATAACTATCATTAAGACAAGGTTCGAGTCGAACTTGTACCATTACAATTCAATGTACGAAGGAATCCAAGGTATATATATGGGGGATGACACCAAGGGGAAGCCTTCGTCTTCTGGGTCGTTGAGAAATTTTTTCAAAGGGTCCGTAGCAACATTAGCCCGTGATTGCCCATATGCAGGGCTATATGTTTTGTCATACGAATTGTTCAAGAATGATTTGATGCCGATGTTTATACCGACAAGCTTGGGTGACAACAGATCAGGAATAATAAATTCTGCCGCCGCTGTGTTGGCTGCCAGTACTTGTACCACCATAACAGCTCCGTTTGATGCCATCAAGACAAGGTTGCAGTTGACAAACGAAACATCAATGTACAAAGCGATGAAGTCAATAATTCGTGAAGATGGTGGGTTTAGAAATTTGTTTAGAGGGTTGCTGTTACGTTTGGGACGAAAAGGGATCAGTGCTGGTATAAGTTGGTGTATTTACGAAGAGATCATCAAGAGTAAGTTTGTTCAAAGTAAATTCATCAAGAAGGCAGACGTACCGTTAAGTTAGTTAGTTAGAGTGGATGTATAATAGAGTCTTTCCTTTCTGCCCTTTATTTTTTATTTTTTTGTAAATAGAACTACAAGTTAGAAACATAAAAAGTTTAGATTAATGTATATATATATATATAGTGCAATTACTAGACAGGGTCAGATATTGAGCGTTGATACTTCACGTGAGATTCTACTTCCGCTGGATAAATGTTGAGAAAGTCAGCCGAAAAATAAAAAGAAAATAATATTTCCCCCACCTTCAGAAAAAAACGGAGAGCAAACTGAACTGGAAAAAAAAGAAAATTAGATTAAATTCTGGAGAACACACACATTTTTTTTGCTTCTTCTTCTTCTTATTTCTCCAACTAGAGCCTAACTTATCCCTCACACTACACAGCATGAATGACGAATTAATCAATAGTGCCGTGACGTTCTTAAAGGATCCTCAGGTTTCAGGATCTCCGTTAACCAAGAAAGTGGAGTTTTTGGAATCAAAAGGTTTAAACCAACAAGAAATTGAAGAGGCGTTAAAAAGAGCTAATGACAACGCCGCTCAATCGGTCGGCAGTTTACAATCTCCGTCCTACTCGCCACCACCTGCTCCACCACAAGGTCCTCCAATAGATTACTATAATGCACCACCACCGATCCCTGAAAGGTCATGGAAAGATTACTTTATAATGGCTACCGCTACTGCTGGTGTCACATATGGATTCTACCAGGTTCTCACCCGTTACTTGATCCCATCTATTGTTCCACCAACACAATCTACCATTGATCAAGATAAAGAAATCATAAACGAGGAGTTTATGAAGATTGACAAGGTCTTGGAACAGTTGACGACTGAGCAGCAGGAGATCAAAACCACCAATGAAGCTAAATTATCCGAAATCGATACTGTCATCGACAATGTGAATGACTTCTTGAACAAGTACAACAAGGACAAGTTGAAATTCGATGATGACTTGAGGTTGATGAAGTTGGAAATCGAAAATTTGAGCAACAGTATTGAAAAGAATATGAAGTTGACCAAGGAGAATATCAATGATGAATTAGAAGAAGTCAGTCAAGAGTTACAATCGTTGAAGAATTTGATCAAAGCAAGAGCTGGTTCAAATAATCAATCTAATGATGGTGCGGAACCAAGAAAGATAGCACCTGTTTCATCCATACCATCTGCTTCAGAGATATTGAAGAGAGCTAGAGCCAAGAACAGTGAAAATGCCACTGCCACTTCCACCAAGGAACCTACCACCCCAGCACCTACTCCCAAAGAACCAACCACCAAAGAGTCTACCACCAAAGAAGCAACCACCAAAGATGACTCCTCGAAGAAACCAGCTGCCCCACAAGAATCAAAAGTGAGTCACGAAAACCGTAGTCAAGGTACAACAGAAGCTGGTGTAACAGCTGCAGGTATCCCATTGTGGCAATTACAAGCAAAGGAAAGAGAAGAACAAGAAGAAAGAGAAGCAAAGAAAGCCGAGTCAGAACAATCATCAATCCCATCATGGCAACAAGCTGCATCATCTGCTGCTGACACGCCAAAATCAGAAGAAGAAATCAAAGAAAAGATCAAAAACGTTGGTGTTCCACCCTGGCAATTGAATGCAAATGGTCCAAGTGCAAACAATGCCACTAGCAACCCCGGTATTCCATCATGGCAACAATCCGCTTCATCACCAGCACCTTCATCCTCCTCCTCTTAATAGTTAGTAGAAACGATCAACAATGAATACACATTTATAGCTTTGTACTTGTAATTGCAATTGTAATGGTACTTCTTTTTTTGTTTTCGCATTAATGTATTATGCAGTACGAGTAACTGACGCGGGTCTATTGTTTATTGTGTATCTGGCTATATACGTCTCACACGTAGGCGACCAATTAAGCTGTAGTGTGAGTGAGTGAGTGAGTGTGTGTAAGAAGTCAAAAAAAAAATCACATACAAAAATTTTGGTGTTTGGTGTGCATATAACCAGGTCATAGTTTTTTTTTTTTTTTTTTTTTTTTTTTTTTTTTTTTTTTTGGCGTGTGTGTGTTGGTAGGTTAATGGGAGTCAGTATTTTTTTATTTAATAGTAAGTAAGAAAAAAAATAAAAAAAGAAAATTAAAGAGAACAGAAAAACAATTTCGACATTTCCAGTTTTATTGTTGGTTTTTAACCTTAATCACATATTTTTTTTTTTGTTCTTCTTTTTGTTAACTTACCCCCTTGGTTCCACATCTATAAAGAAAAGATATACTTCATTCGTTTTTCAATAAACTGGGTGATTCGATATCATTAACTTTTTTTTATTGTCAACTTGTACGCATTTTTGTTTTCATATCCAAATCATATTCATTGTTTAGTTCCTTGTTATATATTTTAGGTGGTTTTTTTTTATTAATTAATTAATTAATTTTATTTTTATACATATTTACCGAAGGAAGGTCTTTCAACCAGGTGTTTTATTATTATTATCATTATTTTGTTTTTAAGAATAAAAAAAAATAGGTTCTTCATTTTATTCATTCTATATTAGTCTTGTTTTACTTCATTATATTTGTTTTGATTGCATGATACTTACCAACTGCGAAGACTCCCATACTTAATGTCAACGAAAACAGTTTATCCAAAGAGAAAGTTAGAATCAGTGCCATTTCGAGGCCAACTCGATTTCATTGAAAAAGTGAACAGTAACAAGAGTCAGTTTCAAAATTCCCATAGATATCATAATAATAATACCAACAACGCCAACGCCAACAATAACAACAACAATAACCATTATAACTCACATAACCATGGTTACAATAACAACCACCACCACAATAACCATGGACACAACCACCACAACAACAACAATCATCACCAACAATATTTGCAACAACAGCAACAGAACAAGTATGCATTAGCTGCCGTTGCAGCAGCTGCTGCGGTTCAACATCAACAACAACAAACATATTTGTTGCAGCAACAACAAGCTCAACAAGCAGCATTAGCCCAACAGCAACAACAACAAAAGCAACAACAGCAACAGCAGCAGCATCAACAACAGCAACAACAACAACAACAACAAAACCTGCAGTATGTTTCTTATCAAACTCCATCTCATGCCTATTCTCAACATCAACCACAACAACCACCCCAGGTTTTTGCTGAAGTTCCTATGGAAAAGACTAATTCTGCTACAATTAGTTCATCCAATAATGGGCCATTTGATTTGAAAGCAAACTTTTCGTTGTACAACACCAGCTCAAACTCAATTTCATCTCCTACCAATAGCCAATTTGGTAGTAAACAAAACTCCACTTCTTCTCAATCCTCGTCTGCTACCACTACCACTAGTGCTACCTTTACCACAAAATTGTTTGATAACAACCCACAAGGCTCGGCAAATAACTCACCAGTCTTGTTGCCTCCAAATGCCAACAAGACCAACTCGTCATCCCCACCAAATTTGTTCTTGTCGACATCCAATAGAGGAGCAGGCACGGGTTCTCCATTAATGAGTGCCAACCTTACTCCAACAACTACCAATTTTTTGAATTCCCCATCCTTAGCACCAGTAGGAGGCTCCAACTCAACCACTTGGAATGTTGGAGTTTCTACTCCTACTACAACCGGCTCCATCTGGGGAACCAGATCTTCTGGTACTTCTACAACCTTGACAGCCACCCCAATTACAAAGTCTAATAGTAACATCATGTCAGGATTCAGCAGTTCCAATTTGTGGTAAGCACACCATGAGTATGAGACGCTGTGTTTCATTCATTTAAGAATCAGATATTCTTTTATTCACTTAATATTCAACTCCATTTTAGTTTTTTTTTTTTTATCATTATTATCATTATTATTATCATTATCCCTTTATAAAGTATCATTATCATCAAGTTTGGTGGATTTTATTCTTATTATTATTATTATCATAACAATTTTTTTTTTTTATTTGGTTAATTTTGTTTTTGTTCATTAAAAAAGGAATCTTTATTTTCTTCATTATTAATAATCATTGGTTTTTTTTTATGACTTTACGTCTTTTACATTGTTATTTTTGATTGACTGTTTGTTAATCTGTTAATCTGTTAATTTGTTTGTTTGTTTGTAATCTGTTATTATTCGATTCTAATTTGTCTTTTTTTTTTATATAGTGGGTTTTATGTGTTAGAGTAGAAATTCATACTTCTGAGAATTATATATATACACGAGTGTTTGTTTTTCAAAAGATGAAACTGCAAATTAGTACGTGCAGCATCTCTTATAGTAATTGAATCGGGAAAGACCCCTGTCAACTTCTATCTGTGTCCTATCCAGATTCGTGATTGTTCTTTACTACCCGTTTCTCGCAATATATGTTGCCAAACGACAAAATTCAACAACATCAACAAAAAAAAAAAGATTCCGAGCAAAAAATTTAACACGTCTAGTTGTGTAAATTTCTCCAGTACAGTTATTTGCTACAAATGACAGAAGAAATACTATCGTTGTCCAAGCTTGTTGACAAGGCGACTAGCCAAAAATTACAGCCTAAACTATTCACAACGTTATTCAATCAATTCAAGAAAAGAAAACCAATCGAAAGCAATGAGTTTATAAATGCATTGTTAAACATAAAACCAGATAATAATTCTTTGCAACAGCGCAAACGGAATGAGTACCAATCAAACTTTGTCATTGAATTATCATTCAGCAGTGTTGAAAACAACCACTTGTTCTGGTCGAATCTAAATCAGGCCAATGAGTCTTCCCAATGTATATATTTGTTGAAACTCAGCAAAACCTTGGCTAGTCCTCCGCATCATGACAAAGATGTGTTGAAAAACTTTATCGGTCATGAATTTATGGATTATGTATTGAAGTATGTCCGAGGAGAAAATTTGTCACACCGTGTCCTTGAACATATTGTGTTCTTGTTTCTAGTGATTGTACAAAAATTTGAAAAGTTCATTGAAGAGAAAACATCCGGAGCAGTACAGGAATTTATAGTGAAATTCATTCCTATTTTAAGATCCATAACAGGGAATGATAACTTGTCCTCGATCTTGCTACTCAAATCCAAAAAGCTTCTCAGCAAAGAACAAATTGAACAATTGGAAAGTTCGAAACAAACGAGGATGGAACGCCAGGGTTCAATTATTTCCCTTAATCCCAATTCTCAAGCAAACGTTGTATCCTTGACTTTGATTAACAAGTTGGACGAATATTATTCTAGGATGCGGTACATTTGGATCCATAAAGTTGGCCGCCATTTTGATTACAATGACAATGTGTTAACCTTCTTCATAAATAATCTTGTTCCTATCTCAAATCAAAAGAATTCTTATTTGATTGCTTGTGATTTTATCAAGACTGTGTTTACTGGCTTGGATATGGAAGGCTATTGTTTGTTCAACATAAGAAATTTTATCCTTACCAGAGTGCCACATTTGCTCAATAGTTTACGATACGGGGAGGAGACCCTTGAAAAGGCAGTTAACGACACATTGCAGAACTTGAAGATTGGTAGTGATAAGGACGATGCTAATGATGACGCTAATAAAGAATTTAAGCAACGTTTCATCAATGCGTTTGAGTTTCGGGATGAGCCGGGCTTACAATTGCGTGATAAATTTAGTGACAAGCTTTTAAATGTCAACAGTGAATTTACATCTTTGGAAGAATCAGGTCTTTTGGAGGTGGTCAATGCGTTACCAAAATTGTGTCAACTGAGAAAAGCCCAACACGAAGTGACTCAGGTTATTCTAGATATCGTTGATGAGTTGACGTATAACAAAGACTTTGAGAAATTGAATCGTTTATTGCTTGCTGTCATGAATAATGTTGAACTTGTCAACATAGTGCTATTCAACAGTAACTTGTCTTTGCTTTACAAGTTGATAGACCTCATTGACAGTTCCAATTTCAAGATTGATGATGACGATGAGAATTTCCAAGACCATTATTCCTATTGTGGTATTATCATGTTGAGCATTCTTGTCATTGTGAAAAACTTCCAAGTAGATTTGTCAGAAGTTAGTATTAAGGATTCCTTTATTATCAACTACTTGAATGATTTTTACTACCGTATGTGTGACAACTTGACCAATGCTACCCCACTGAACTGTGATGAGGAAGATAGAATTATAGCTGAAAACTACCAGAATCTTTTTAATGAATGGGTCACAGCATTGTTTGATGACAAGAACGAAGGGTTGTCTGATGATTTGATCAAGTCGTTGAATATCAAGCAAATATATAAATTGGTGCCGTTGATTTACAAACAAGGGATTATTGCCACCGACTTGAACAAAATAGACTGGAGTATCTTGAATAATGGTTTAGAATACTTGAGTCAGCCATTCCTCACACCTATTGTTCCAAT
>JAKTVF010000266.1:0-12196 GCA_030557055.1 Candida tetrigidarum | reverse complement strand
ACACAGAAACCACATCTTTTTGCGAAACCTTTGGTGCTGACACCATCACCAGTATAGAATTGGAAAGCAGGTTCTGTTGTTTGAACGGTGAACTTGTTGTCAGTTTTTGGATGTGTTGCTTCAAACACTTGCTTTAATGGCAAATTTCTAGTATCGATCACACGGGTTTCATCATCAACAATAAAACAATTGTCAAAGGAAAGATCTTTGTGTAAAACAATTGGGTTGGTCACATTCTTGTTAGTGACAAATTTACCGGTAGGGATTAATTCAGAATCAACATCCATCATTTGGTCGGTTATCAATTTGACTTCAGTGCCTTCGATATCTTCAGAATTGGAAACGTTGAAATAACTGTGGTTGGTCATGTTGACGATGGTA
Source organism: Candida tetrigidarum (assembly GCA_030557055.1). Lineage (NCBI taxonomy): Eukaryota > Fungi > Ascomycota > Pichiomycetes > Serinales > Debaryomycetaceae > Candida > Candida tetrigidarum. The sequence goes on along the minus strand of JAKTVF010000266.1, from coordinate 11,815 downwards.
GCATCTGCACCCGATAATAATTTACATTCGTATTCAATAGCAATGGCTGAATCATCAATGGTGTAATGAATAACAGCTTCAACTTCTCCTGGGAAGCCATCGTTACCATCTTTATCGACCAATAAAAAGTCAACCAAGAATTTACCGTCTTTTTGTTTAACAACAGGACCAAAGAAATCTTGTTTATCAAATCCATTGAATCCAGCATGCAAGTTGTTAGCACCTTCGTTGGCAGATAATTGATATTTCTTTCCATTTAATTCGAATTTACCCTTGGCGACTCTATTGGCGAACCTCCCAACTGTAGTTCCGAAGTATGGGTTGGATTTATCCTTGTAATCAGCGGCGTTGTCGTATGCTTTAACCATACTGCATCCATCTAATTCAACAGCTTGTATCAATGCCCCGCGATTAGCTAAGTTGACTTTCAATGGCCCAGCAACAAAACTGTGCAAACGATTGTTGTATCCGTCAAAGTTTTCCCAAGAATAGTTTTCAATCTTGAAGCCAAATGGATTTTCGGTGGTCCATTTCCATAAATCCCTACAAGCTTCCTCGATATCAAGTTCGGCTTTCCATTCCAATTCTTTGTTTGCACGATCTGGTTTAGCAGTCAAATCCAAAACATCACCAGCACGTCTACCAACAACTTCGTAAGGCAATTCTCTACCAACTGCTTTGCAAAAGGCGTGGTAGACGTCAAAGACAGTTGATCCTTTACCGGTACCCAAATTCCATTCACGGTATAACCCTTCTTCCTTGTCGACTTTGTTCTTCAAGTACTTCAATGCAGCAATGTGACCCTTGGCTAAATCAACAACATGAATATAGTCTCTGATTGGGGTACCGTCATGACTATTGTAGTCATTTCCAAAAACAGATAATTTTTCACGTCTACCAATAGCAACTTGGGCTAAGTATGGCAATAAGTTGTTTGGAATACCCAAAGGATCTTCACCTAATAAACCAGAAGGATGTGCCCCCATTGGGTTGAAGTATCTCAAAATAGCAACTTTCCATAATTTGTCACTTGAGTAGATGTCTTTCAAGATAGATTCAATTATAAACTTAGTTCTTCCATATGGGTTGGTTGGATCCATTGGACAGTGTTCTGGGATTGGGATCATGGAGTTGTCGCCGAATCTGGTAACATCACCATACACAGTAGCTGAGGAACTAAAGACAATAGTCTTGACGCCATTGGCTTTACAAACTTCCAACAAGTTAATGGTACCAAAGACATTGTTATCGTAATAATCCAATGGGATTTGAGTTGATTCACCAACTGCCTTCAACGCAGCAAAATGAATGACTCCCGAGATTTTGTATTGTTGGAAAACTTTGTTCAATTCAACGGTGTTTCTGATATCGACATTGTGGAAAGGCACTGATTGTTTGGCAATGAATTCAATTCTAGCAACTGCGTCATATGAAGAGTTGCTCAAGTTATCAACAATGACAACTTTGTAGCCATGGTTGATTAATTCAATAACGGTGTGGGATCCAATATAACCGGCACCACCAGTAACAAGAATGTATTCGTCTGACATTGGTAAATTGTTTGTGTGTTGTTGATGTTGATGTTGTGGTTGAAGTGTTGAAGAATAAAAGTAAGTATGAATACACTTATTTCATTTTTGTTGGAAATTTTGAATTTATACAGTGAAAGATGGGTTTTTGTAACTTTCCGAAGAATAAGAGGGATCTTCTCAGGGAAGGTGCCTTTTGTGGATGTAACGTTGCAATGAGTTTTTTTTCCTGGGGGGATGAGAGAACTAAGGAAGGTGAAATAAAATCAAAACGTGTGTGTGTGTTTGTTTGTGTTTGTGTGTGTTGTTTTCTCCGCCTCTTGGATGATTTTTTGTTGAATTGTATTGAAGAATAGCCATGGGGAAGTCCGTTTTTTTAATGTATTGCAAAACCAAAAAAAAAAGAAAAGAACCAATAAATAAAAATTTTGTCAGATGCAGACATGGAATTGTAAACAGAAAAAAAAATTAGATACGGAATTCTGAATTGAACAATCTTTCCGGGATTTCAATAGTTAATCTATGAGCGATTTTTTTTTTTTTAGTGGCTTGTTTGGGGGAGCTAACTTTATGAAATCTTGCGGCAAAAAAAAAGGACAAGAAAAAAGTGTCTGAATTTAGCTTTCACGGAGTAGTGGGTTTCGGAAAAAATATTTTTTCTTGGTGTAATGTTCACCAATTGTTGAGGTTTTGTGGGGGGATAAGAGGGATTTGAAACAAAACAAACTAAAAAAAAAAATAGGAAAACAATATGTGGTTAAGTTTTACAGTTATGAGGTATTCCGACACTGAATTTCGGTTAAGTATGGTGAGATCCAATGTAACGTTGCATGAAAGGAGGGAACTAGTAAGGCAAACCAATCATTCTGTCTGTGGGAAAAAGTGACGCACAAAAACGGATGGTATTATTTTAAAGTCTACTCATTTTGATGATGTAAATGTTTTTTTTTTTTTATTCCGATAACTGGAGACTGTGTGAAAAAAAAAAGGAGGGATGAACGAATAATCAAACTAATCGAGTTTCCTTCGTGTATAAAACTGAAGGTGTATTTTTTTAATTTTTTTTTTTGTCTTTGTTGTTGGTGGTATTTTTTTTTATTATTATTGAAAGGACGTATCAAGAAACCCCGAACCCACATCATGTCCGTCCCCACTTTCAATGATTTATCATTCTACTCCGATCCCCACTCCAACGAATCAAGGTATCAGGAAGTTACAGCCACTTTCAAAAGGAACTTCCCTAATGATTCCATTAGTTTCTTTGCTAGATCTCCGGGAAGAGTCAATTTAATTGGTGACCATATTGATTATAACTTTTTCCCAGTTTTACCTATGGCCATTTCAAATGATGTCATTGCTGCTGTTAGTGTTGATAACTCTAGTAACGAAATAATCATCACCAACACCGAAGGTGCAGATTTCCCAAAGGAGACCATTTCAGTTAACGAAAAAGTTACTATTGATCAAGAAAATCATTCATGGGCTAATTATTTCAAATGTGCGCTCATTGTTGCTGAAAAGTACTTGCAAGAAAGAGGGGTGAACAACCTCAAAGGGATGAAATTGACATTTAATGGTAATGTTCCAACAGGTGGAGGCTTGTCATCATCTGCTGCCTTTTGTGTTGCATCCACATTAGCTGTTATCAAAGCCAACGGGATTGATGACATTCCAAAATCAGATTTAACCAAGATCACTATTGTCAGTGAACATTATGTTGGTGTAAACACAGGAGGTATGGACCAGTGTGCAAGTGTCTATGGTGAGCCTGATAATGCATTATTAATAGAATTCAGACCGCAATTGACTGCCAAACCATTTAAATTCCCTATAGATGATTTAACATTTGTCATCACCAACAGTTTGCAAGTCAGTAACAAACATGAAACTGCTCCTATTCATTATAACTTACGAGTGGTGGAAATGGCTATAGCATCTGATTTGTTGGCAAAGAAATTAGGGTTACAGGGTACAGTTCCAAGAGATTCCAATATTGGTACCACCAGTTTGCGTGGAGTTATGGACGGCAAGTTTAGCAGCACCTGGGATGGCCATGATTATGAAATTGGTATTAAACAATTGCAAGAGATGTTGGAAGTGGTGGAAAAGACTATAACCAACCAAAAGGGATATTCAGTGGAAGAATGTTGCCAGGAGTTGGGAATCACGGACAAAGAGTTTTCTGCTAGTTATCTTTCAAAGTTTCCTGTTGAATTCAAAACTTTGAAACTTTATCAAAGGGCAAAACATGTATATAAAGAAAGTTTAAGAGTTTTGGAAACCTTGAAAGCGATCGCAACTATCCATAATCGCGAAGAATTCTTACTGGAGTTTGGAAAATTAATGAACGAATCACAGGTGGATTTAGATGAATTGAATGAATCCTCCAATGAGAAATTGAATAAAATTTGTGACGTTGCTTTGAGAAATGGGTCATACGGATCCAGAGTCACTGGAGCTGGATGGGGAGGTTCTATTGTTCATTTGACCACCGTGGCCAAAGTTGACGGGTTGATTGAAGGATTAACCAAAGAATATTACAATTTGGAATTCCCTAACCGCGAAAACTACCTTGATGAAGCAATCATTAACAGTAAACCATCATTAGGTAGTTGTATAGTAAAAAGTACAGGTTTCTTGCAATAATTGCATGTGATAATCAACGAATAGGTTCATTTAAAGTTGTTGCAAAAAAAAATCAAAACAAATCATAACAAGAAAAATTACCATTGGTATGAGTAGCCGTGTGAAAATTCACATGCAAAATTTCCATTTGTTACCAAAATGGATAATTCCAAAACATCAAAATAGGTAAAAATAGAAATAGAACAAGAATGTTTATTTAGTTGAAGAGATATAGATTGTTCTAGATTCATCAGTGTGGTGGAAATATGAAACAAAAAAAAACCACCCAAATAGAATAAAATATAAGATAAAATATTATAATAACAAGGGTCCCCTGCATAAATAAATCACAGGGAAACCAAACTTGAGTATAAAAATAAAACATACAAAAGAGGAATGTGAGGAGGAGAAGGAGAAAGAGCAAGAGGAGAAAGAGGATTAAAGGATAGCGGATGTGTTTCAATTGCTATGCGTAAATGTACAAATGGTCTGGTTGACCAAACCTTGTGGTATTTTTAATGTCACATTCAATAATGAGCAAGCAAGGAGGAGATTATTTTATTTTTAAACTTTAAATTTTATTTTTTTTTTTATCCGCATTTCTGTGAGGAGGAGAGAAGAATCGGGATACGGATTTAGAAATGTGGAAATCTAGATTTTCTTGTTAACCCCGTAGTTGTTATTCTTGTTGTTACTTTACAACATAGCCATTGATAAGGAGGGGCGGACTTCTTTTGATCACGCATAATGTTGTAGTATTAGCATATGCCAAAATACTAAAAAAATACTAAAATTAGAAGACAATATGATAAAAAAATAAATACTAGAGAGAAGAATAAGGTACGATTTATATGTAGGTTGATACAAAATGATGTATGTTGGCAGCGGAGTTAATATGCACGCTAGCTTCTATTTTGTATATTTTTTTTTAACGGCCCATTTTTTTGTAGATCAATTCCAAATGCGATATTTTTATGGTGTGCACGTGAACCACAGTTAATCCATCTATGCGCGGAGTTAAAAAAATACGACATTTGAAAGATATTCTGAACCAGTTATACAAAAATGCGACTTTTTTCTTCTTCAGTCGATCAGATATACAAATCATCGCGGTGTTCCGACTCAGCCATAACAAATCCTGGCCACACTTCGCGGTATTTCCAAGCAGCAACAACTGACAAATAAAATACACAGAGAGAACACATAGTTCTAATGACATAATACAGTATATAAAGTAATACTATTGCCATGTAGTGTATGTCTATGATGACTTTAAGTCATTGTTCTTTTTCTCTCCAGAAAGAGGTGTTACCATGTAAACACTAGAATTTTCAAAGTCTACAAGCAGTTGGAATAAATTTAGTATTATTTTGCAACCAATTCTGAGTAAAAAAAAAATCTATTTTTCTTATTCCATCTACAATTTCGGTTAAAATAATCATACTTAGTCTTGAAATGCTTGGAACCATTTGACACATCAACACTATGAACAATTTTTTGGTGTACAATGGATATTATTTACCGTCCTATTGGAGTTGGAACCTTGGAAAAGAATACATAGGTATGTTGTTTACAAATAATATATTTTCTGAGCATATAGTTCAAAAATTTTTTTTTTTCTAAATGCGACATTTAGGATGTTTTTGTGGCAAAAATGCTCCATGCACGTGGTTTGCCATACTTCCACATCAGCATTAATTCAAATAAGCTATCAATGTTAAAAAAAAAAATATAATACGAGGACGCTACAATCCATGAAAGGAAAGAGAAAATAATAGAAAAATTACAACGAGGACCAGCCGGCTAACATGGCACTAGATATAATAAAACCAAGCAATATCTGCAGGATTATTTTTCTCTCCGAATATCTCCTAAAGGCGCATAATAATTAAAGAAGAAAACAAAAATAAAATAAAAATCAGCCAATGTTGGAAGCAGTCATACGGTGTTAATATCATCCTCCCACCTTTTTGGCTTTGTTGCTGTAACATCATACATAGCGGCTCTGTTGGGTGCTGCTGGTGGAATATAGCTTGTTGGATGTATTGGGAAAATGGGATTCCAACGTCCGACAAATACAATAAAACAAAAAAAAAAAAAATTGCAACAACCCGACTGGTTTCCTATTTTCTCCGTTGTAAGAAATGTAGAAAACCGGAACTACAGGCAAAAGAAAACAAGATAGAAAAAAATTGCTCATGTAGAAAAGGAAAAGTACACATGATAGAGCTTGGCTGGTCGTTGTGGTTTCAAAAACAAAAACAAAAACATACATATCGCAAATGGTAAATCATAATTGCCAGAGTGTTTTAACAAGACTTGCAGATACTTAGGTCTGTTGTATTCAAGACGGCTGTCAAAAAAAGGTAAAATAAATAACTAAAGAAATATATAATATACACGTTTTTTAGCCGAGCATGTGAAATTTTTTTTATCTCAATAAAGATAATACTTGTTTTGTAGCTAATTAGTGGCAACAGGGAAGAATGAGATGCGATGAGATGAAATTTGTAGCTAAAAAAAAAAAAAAAATTCCAAAAAAACACGAACGCAAAAATACTGAAACTGAGAAAGAGAGATAAAGGGAGCGAGAGTAGTAAAAAGAAAAAAATATCACATGCCACCTGTATCATACAGTCTCTTCTGTGGATTACCTAAACCACAGTCTTGCAGATATAGAAGTGTGTTGGACTGCAAAAGGAAGGGGTTGCTTCGTATAGGTTAATTATCAAAGGAATTTCATGATCATCCATTTACGTGTTCTTTTGTTTCTATCGTAACGCTAAGCATGAACAATAATTATAATTCCAAAAGATGGTACCACAATTAATTTTCTTGTGATTCGGAAAGTGGAATGAGGTGATTTTTCTAGTCAGGCAAATTTGTTTTCGCTAAGAAAACCAGGAATAAAAAATCAAAAGAAAAAGGCATCGAAAAGCGAATGCGTGAGGAAAGGAAGGAAAAAAACAAAAAAAAAAAACAAAACAAAAATTAGCCATGGATAATTATTATTGGGCCATATTTCTTTTTCCATTTTCATTTCCGTACAAAAAATACAAAACTCCGGTTAGTACGTCGTACCAGTCTTACCCGCCGCGGGATGGCAAAAAAAAAAACCCGTAGTTCTACTACCACCGCCTCGGCTTGCCCTCGCTTTTTCCTTTTTTTTGTTGCTCTTCTTTTTCCATTGTCCTCCCCTCCGCGGCTCTCTAAAATTACAACCGCTTCCATTTAGCTATTCGGGTTTTTTTTTCCATGCTAGTTATTCGGCGCGGTGTCGAAATTTGATTTCTTTTTTTTCCTTATTTTAGTCATGTTTTGGTATACTATGGCTTAAGTCCGCCAACCTGTATAGAAAGTAAATGACATTGAATTAGTAAGTATTTTTCAGCAACGACGTATTGCCCTTTCCTAATGATGTGACCAAAAGGCTGACCCTTATTACCATCATCATCCTATAAGTAATATATCTCAACTGATGTATCTGATGTTTTAATATTATTATATCCAATTATCAGTTATGTCATCATGATGTTATGTATTATTCTGTTGGTTGGGCCTTGTATAAATGATTTCTTTTTTTGGCTACAATAATAAACTGTTGACTCACCCATTGTGACACAAAACAACCCAACAGAAAAAGAAAGAATGTTGCGTACTAATTTGTTACACAAAAAAAGTTTTATTTTTCTTTCAAAAGTTAAATCCTATTGCATCCGAAACTCGCAAACTAAACCAAAACCTCACACCACACATGCGGATAATTTTTTTTTTTATTTTTAATTTTAATTTTATAGTTTTACAACCAGTATAAAACTATCACCAAATCCTTTTCGCCAATTTTTTTTTTTTTATGAAAGGGTTGGTATTTATTTATGAATAGCCTTTTGTTTATTTCTATAGATATACTATAACTACTATAACTACTACTACTACTACTACAACGTTTACTACTACAACTATTACTTTAGATGACTCTAGATATTTTACCACATTTTGATAACTACAATCAACAACCATATCGTCATCCACATACTCCACCACAGGAACAACAAGACATGTTTCAACCAGCTCAGAAACCAAACCCAAACGATGCCCTTAATGGCTACATGTTAAACAATGAACTACAGTTTGTCAAGAAAATAGGTGCAGGTACCTATGGTCTTATATACTTGGTGGAAAATATTTACACCAAGAAACAGTTTGCTGCCAAAATGGTTCTCAAGCAATCTGTTTCCAAACAAACCCCAAATTCCAACAACTCCAAAGACTCCTCATACAACAAGAGATTCATCCAATCACAATTCTACCACTACTTTTTAAACAACGCAGTACCTAATCCACAATCATTAAACTTGGACTTTATACGAAGCCAAGGTCACTCTTGTCCATTCCTTACTGAAATTTCATTACAATTAAAAGTGCATCACCATCCAAATATCATGACTATCCACCAAGTGTTCAACCTAGATGACTTTGCCATGGTTATACTAATGGATTATTACGAACAAGGAGATTTATTTGGCAACATTATCGACAAGCAAATATTTGCCGAACACAAGTACGACAAACAATTAATGATGAAAAACGCCATGTTGCAACTAATAGATGCCCTTGAATACTGTTCCCAAAACGGTATATACCACTGTGACTTGAAACCAGAAAACATTATGGTCAGATACAACCCAAACTACAAAAGATCGAAACACAACAATAATATCATTGACTACAATGAATTGCATTTAGTTTTAATTGATTTTGGTTTAGCCATGGACTCTAATTTGATTTGCTGTAATGCTTGTCGTGGTTCTTCATTTTACATGGCTCCAGAAAGAACCACCAACTACAATACCCACAGAGTTGTCAACCGTTTAATTGACATGTCACAATTTGAAACCATTATCATGAATGGTACTACTGTTACTGCATCCAACTGCAAATACTTGCCAACTTTACCTGGTGATATTTGGTCATTGGGGGTCTTGTTCATTAACATTACATGTTCCAGAAACCCATGGCCAATAGCTTCTTTCAACGAATCCAGCCATAATGATAACGATGTCTTTAGAAACTATATGTTGAATGGTAACAAGAATATCCTTTCCAGAATACTACCAATATCCGCTCAATTCAACAGATTGTTGGACAAGATTTTCAAATTGAATCCAAATAACAGAATCGATTTGCACACTTTGTACAAGGAAATCATTAGATGCGATTTTTTCAAGGATGATCACCACTCCAAACCGAAGCATCACCAACATCTTAATGCCAACCAACAATTGTTCACTCCACCAGAAACTTCTGCATACAATTCATACGCTAGTGATATGGAAGAAGAAGAAGATGAAGACGACGACGATGAGGATGATATAAGTGAAGATGAATTTTTCAGTGAAGATGAGGACGTTCAAGGCGAAGAACCTTCTACTGATGCTACTTCTACTACTGAAAGTTCTGTTAAAGGTACTTGTTATTACGATGTCAAATCTCACTCTACATTTACTTCTGTTCCTAACTTTGCATTAGGCACTCCAAATAATAGTGTAGTCTATTAATAAATTAATATAATGAATAATTTTTTTTTTTTTTAACGCATATTTTATGACTGGTAATTTTACAACACTTTTTTGTAAAGAAAAAATGGTTTATAGGGTTTTTATTTCAATTGATTTTTTATTTATCTATATAGGGGCATATAATTAAAAGTAATAATTCACAGAACTGTTTAATTTTGGGAACGAATATTAGTTGAAAGTTTTGATTGTAGATAGAAGATTGTTGCGAAAACAGAGACGATAATTGTCGTGGTAAACGTGGTGGTAAACTTACACGAAATTGGTACAATTTTGTACCAATTCTCTAGGCAGTAGAGGAACACCAAAAAAAAAAGAAGGGAAAACTGTAGACATCTCGCAAATTTGCTGCAAACATAAGAAACAAATTTGCATGTGATAATTTTCAGGATTCAGAAGACGAAATATTTTTTTGTTGTTTAGTTTCGTCTAAAACTGAAATACTTCTTACTCGATTCAGAACAATCATATCCATAATTAAAGGGACTAGATTGTGATTTTTTTGCTTTGTTGGTATGTCCGTTTCCCTTTGTTTCAAGAGAAGAAGACAAGGAAATTGCGTTTGTTGTTGTGGATTTCAATATCTTACATTCTTGTTTAATTGTTTATGATATCTCTTTTCGTAGTCATTCTATCTACGAAAGAATAAAAATATCATTTCCTTTCCTTTCCTTTCCTTTCGTTTCCTTTCTTTTCTTTTGTTTTATTTTTCATATGCTACACACATATACAGTGGACCATGTGTACTAAATCTAGAATTGCTTCTTAAAATATAAATTTATTTATTTTTTTAATTTCAAACACTTGCCGTGTCCCCCTTACAAGTGACGTCAAAAACAAAATTTGTAACAATGCTTTAATGTAAATAAAGTTGCTCTATACTTTTAAAAAATACTACCGGTGCCATTTTTCCATTTTTTTTTCCGAGGTTTTAAAAAACCATGAAGGCAAACCACACAACTAGATAAAGGAGAATGGAAAAAATCGGAATAGCTTTGATAGGTGGCAAAACCTAAATTAACGTTTATGAAGTTTTTTTTTTGTGTTGTGTATGTTTTGTGAATATTTTGACATATTATCCGATATTTATTTCATTTCATTTCACTATATCTTTTTTTTTTTTTTTCTAGTTTCGGTAAAAAGGTATCTCTTTTACTAGTAGTGAAATACCGGACTTAACGCATTATCTATGAGAAACGTGATGGTTACGAAATCTAGAGGATTTCAGAGCAATGCTTATTTTTTTTTCAAAAATTCCCGATGTGAAATGCCATAAAACTGAAAAATTAAGAATAGAATTTTCTAAGATCCTCTATGCCGAGGATAAGCATCGTTTATGCACATTAAGGATTTAAGCTTCGATCTTTTATTTTTTTTTTTCTTTTCTGTTTTGGCATGCACGTGATGGGTGGAGAAAAACTTCCGAATTCGGACACGTGAGATGATCACATGTATTATTGCACATGATAATAATCACGTGTATGTATACTATTTATTAGAATGATTTTCTGAACAACAAGATTTCGTATTGCACGTACAATATGAAGCACACACGATGAGTCTGTCTTCTTAGTATCTAACTCGAATGCAACAGCATTTTGAAAATTAAAGTTAGAACCATGGAAGTGACCAAGTTGAAGAATTGCAACATCCTCTGCTGCTCCCACGTTCCTCCAAAACAACTATTGTATCCACGAGTTTTAAGAAAAAAGAGAAGAAAGTGTCTGATAATGAGATAACTTTAATGGCCACCCCATTGTTACCGCATTGTTGAAGAGGATCTGTCGGATGTGGTAATAGAAGAAGTTGTATTTTTATTTTTTTTATTTATTTTGGCGATGGAGATTTACGTCGTATTCAAAAATTTAGATGACGATTAAATGTGGAATAGATTGTATTACAACAATGGGAAAACCTTGTATCAGGTATTCGTTGTACAAAGTTCCAGCTCAACATGAATGCCCCGTGAAACGCAAGTAGAATTTTACATTCGGAAAAACTACGGACAATGTGAGGTTAGGAGACGAATATCATACAGAAAGATTCCTGGAAATTTCAATCAGATGATACCTATTGTGGCAAGGA
>JAKTVF010000265.1:0-12244 GCA_030557055.1 Candida tetrigidarum | reverse complement strand
GGTCCAAACGTCGTTGTCGGTGAAGGTGCCAGAATCCAAAGATCCGTCTTGTTGGCCAACTCTGAAGTCAAAGACCACGCCTGGGTCAAATCCACCATTGTTGGTTGGAACTCCAGAATCGGAAAGTGGGCCAGAACCGAAGGTGTCACTGTCTTGGGTGATGACGTCGAAGTCAAGAACGAAATCTACGTCAACGGTGCCAAGGTCTTGCCTCACAAATCCATCTCAGCTAACGTTGAAAAGGAATCCATTATTATGTAAAATCTATATACAAAACACATATACATACATATACTTATAAATTAATAAACCCTTGTACGCAACTATCCTTTAACGGCTTCGATAATGGCTTGGCACCTGAAAGGTACTGCAAGAACAATTGTCTGCTGATCAACTCATTATCAACCAACCCCAAGTTGTCAATTTCTGTACCTGGATTCTCGTAACTAACAGCCAATTTGCCCCCATCTAACATTTCCAAACACAACAAGTGGTTTTTAGGCACCGACCCCTTTCTGGTGAATGCCCCACGCAATTGGTCCAACCCTGGTGCCAACTCCTCTTTGAGCTCCTTACTTCTTGGGTGTGCCAAAATCGACTTGATCAACCCATCCTTCAAATGGTTGAAATCAGTGTTTCTAACTGGAGAGATTCTCGCCATGAACCTAACCCCGTTGTCCAACAACTGTTCAACTGCTTCTACAGACTGTTCAGCATCGTCAAGGTTGCCTCCCAACGATGTCAAGATCTTGGATGCTTTAGGGATATCCCTCTCGGCAATGTAAATACCAATACCATACACTTTAAACGAAACAAACGTAACCGTCCTTACCCCGTGGCCAAGCAATTTAAAATCATTATGGAATTGAGTGGATTTCTTAATTTCTTCAGGGAACGGTGTCAATGACGAGTCAACAAGTACTTGCTGAATATCCAGGTAGATACGTGGTTGGAAAAGTATTGTGGATGCAACTGCACCAACTATCAATGTTGGTCTGCTCAAACGTAACAATCTAAACATGGCGTGGTGTTTTACTAGTGAGAAAGGTTCTATTGTATTTGGATATTTTTTTTTTTCCGTTTTTATTTTTTATTTTTTCCATTTCTTTCACTCTACAAATTTCCTATATTTGGGCTGACAGATTCCTCGCTTTGTAATGACATCCCGGCAGCCAATTGCGCTTTGTATATATCGTCCCACTTTGCCCACACCTGCTCCACGGATTTAATCTCATGTCCTAACCAATTATTATGTCCGCCAAGCTTACCACAGAGGTACCCGACAAACGTATCTCCTGCACCAGTCACATTCACCACCTCTATGTTCTCATTCTCTTTTGGGATCGGGAAATATTCAACAACAACACCCATTCTCCCTCCGTCGTGTTTCATACCCAAACTGGTCTTGATATACTTTGGTCGGTACGGTGATGTGGTGGGGATCGACTTGTAATCCTCGACTGTGGTGCACAAACTCACCAACAAGACCCCGTCTTTACCCATTTTAACCAATATGTTCTGGAAATACGGCAACAACTGGAAACACTGCTGGAAAACACCTCTCTCAGATAACTCTTTGTCCAACTTGTCCCGAAGCAGATCCACTTTTAGTGAATCCAAAACACCAAACCATTGTTCGTCATCAAACTTCTCTCTAAACGATTCATAGATACATGACAACTCAGCCACCGTGGGCGTGATCAACTTTACCTGGTTGTGGGGAAACACCTGCAATCCCATTTCGGATATCCTCTTGGCCTTAACATGTGATGTGGGTTCAATTACATTATACTCATTGTTCGCCAATGCTTTAGCAACACTTTTCGGCGACAAGTTGCAGTCATACACAGCGATCTCGGCTTTCTCGTTAATCTCAAACTCTTCTTGTTCAATAATGGACATATCGGCACACGCAACAATCAACTCCCCATTAGCATCATGCGTACACATATACTGAGCAGTGCGTCCACTATCAACCACCTGCAACCCAGGAACTTTCTGTGAAATCATCTTTCCTGCAGCGTCGTCTCCAATACGTGACACAAATTTAGTGCCTTCACAAATGTATTTACTTGCTTGTGAAATATTGTAACCCACTCCTCCAATAGAATTCGTAATCGCACCAATATTAGAATCATGGAGTTTACTACCAGCCGAAAGCTTAGCCACTGTGTCTACAGCAACTGATCCTGCAACCAATACCGATGGCACTGCCGCCGTCGTCGTCTCTTTGACTGTCTCCTTAGTCATAATCTCCTCACTCTTTATCTCTTTATTTGACCTCCCATATTCCTTTCCCAAAATCCGTTAGTAAATACATTCATTTGATTTCCATTATTACTCACATACATACTAGCTCATTCAATTCTTTGGCAATCTCTGCTGCTGCTCGCGCATTATTCTTCACCAAACTGATATTACACTCTACTGACCTACCTTCAGTTACTTTGGCAATCTCCAGCAATAAAAACGGTGTCAATTGCTTACCCTTGATTCCTTGCTCTATTGCCTTCTGGTTAGCTTGATCAATGATACTCGATATCATCCTACTATCTAAAGCAGTTTCCTTTGGTGGCGGAATGCAAAACACGCTTCCAGAGTCAACTACCATCCCTTGATTATATATAATCCTAGCAGCTTCAGCAAACGAACCAAACGCATACGGAGATGCCACCCCAGACTCACGACAATAAAACCCTGGGATCTCTACTTTTTTATTGGTGTTACCTTCGTTATATGTCCCAACAAACACCCCTTGCGTTTCCAAATACTCCATGGTCATCCCAATATCAAGAATCGATTTCGGTCCAGAACAAACAACACTCACCGGTGTTCTTCCCAATTCAGTCAAATCCGCTGACACGTCCATGGTGTATTGGCCGTCACGGTGAACTCCTCCTAGACCACCTGTCGCAAACACTCTGATCCCAGCAAGATGCGATAAAATCATTGTCAGTGCAATTGTGGTCCCACCGTTTAACTTGTTGGCCATGACATACCCTATATCTCTTCTCGACACTTTAACTGCCTCTGATAACTGCTCGAAATCATTGATCCCAACACACGGTGTCCCCTTGATGAATGCACATGTCGCTGGAACAACCCCATTATCTCGCAACACTTGTTCCACGGATCTGGCCATCTCCACGTTCTGTGGATAAGGTAAGCCATGGGTGATAATGGTAGACTCTAATGCAACAATTGGCTTCTTCTCAGAAAGTGCCTGTTTCACTTCTTGTGAAATACGTAAAACAGATCTCTTGATCATTTGCTTAGTAGGAATGGAAAAAATACATTAAGGAAAAAAGAAAAAAAAAAATTCACAACTTTCCTTTCTCTTCTCTTGTCCTCCACATCAATGAACCAACTACTAAACACAACACACGATCCAGAATACTACACCACCATTCTAGAGTCACTCCCCATCACACCATCATATGAACTCATCCACGCATTATCCTACCATGCCAATCCTAATCTCCCATGGTGTTCCACCAAAAACACCGAACTAGTCAAATCCATTATGGAAAAAATCCAATACCAACCATATATCCCACAACTAATCCGAAACTTCAAATCATCCCTGAAGAAACCACACCAGAGTGGGTTGAATAGAATCATATCAATTGAAAAGGACAACTTGACACCTCTATCTCAAGCGTGGTTCTTGATCGATTATGCCTACAACAACAATGATGAAATCAACATCCTAGTGATTCTTCAAGTGATTGACGTTGTCCTTGACCAAAGTATCCCCAGCAAGATCCAGGCTCTCGATGTGTTATCCCATTTACCCACACTCACCAAATCGTTGATCCCGCAGTTGAAGAAGACCATCTCCACCTGTCTTGTCCATGTGCCTCCCATCACACCCACAGATCAATCGTTATCCTTACTCTCACGAGCATACTCTTGGATCTACAAACTAAACACTGGCATGGACGACATACAGACCATTGCAACTATCTTGTCAACCATCAATTCTCTGTCCATCCGCTCCTTCCTTCTTGAACAATTGTCGAAATTCATCACCCGTGCCTCCACAGACGTCTTCATCAGCACATCCAAGATCTTTTTCACTTTAAACCAGCTCATCATCGGTTTGGATACCACCACCACCGACATTCTCCTGGCACTCAAAATCCAGCAGCTAATCATCGACCTCGCCGATCCGTTCATCTCCACCTACGTTTATGACTTTATAGGCGCCTGGGCAATCGTCCTGCGCCACACAGACAACGATACTGTCAAGAGACAACTCGCACAAAACACTACTTCGTTAAAGAAACTAGTTAACAATGATGCTGAAATTATAGAACTATGTACATGTATAAACTTGTAAAACCAATTCAACGACCTTGCAACGCTTCAACCACTTTAATATTGGTATCCAAAAATCTGTTCAAACAGTTTCTAAGACACGCTTCCTCTTGACCATCTAAAGAACCACTGGTGATTGGCTTATCTTTGTTGCATTTCTTGAAACACATATCGGTGAAGTTGTGGATGGACAGCTGCACTTTGGATTTCGACTGTTCGGATTCAACAAACTGCATAATTTCCTTTCTGGAAACCTCATCGAGACTTTGGATAGCACTGGCGGATATAGTGGACATGTTCTTGGGGGTGGTTTTTTTGCTGTAAAATACGAAACAATAAAATTTACAAAAAATTTTCGATTCGCCTTTTCTTTTTTTTTTTCTTGTTCTGCTCTTTTTTTGTTTTCTGTTTAGGTTGATGATTCTTTCTATTCACCACATTCCATTACGCAACCATGTCACTACGAACAAGATTACAAGACATCATCCAAGACGAACCTCCCACCAACGTGTATGCCAATCATTTAAAGAAAGACATTGCCAGAGTAGAGCAGATCTCCAAAGAATGTGACCGCATTCTACCCACACTAAACGATTCGGACTCAATAGATAAACAAATAATCAGTTTGTACGACACTTTGGGAAGAATCCCCTATACCCCGGATAAAAACGATACAATAGAAACAGCAGCTACATCGGTTATACTACAAGAATTGATCGACCGCTACAAGAAAACCCAATCTCCCACCAAACCTGATTTCTCCAGCTTCGTTGCCCAGTTAGAAAACAACAACAACGAAAAACAACTCATAGTACAATCTCTCCGCGAAAGGTTGGCAGACCATTTCGAATCTCCACTCGAATCGAAAATGCAAGAAGCTCTAGAGTTCGAATTTCAATTGGAATCCTTCACCCAACACATAACAAAGGAACCGAGGCTCTGAAATGTATGTGATCCAAAATAAATAACCCAATAGAGTAATAATATACAGATACGCAAGGCGATAAAAAAAAAAAAATATCGTCTCACAGCATATATTTGTGGTGCTCGACGATGTCTCGGGGATTTTTTTTTTCTTTTGTCGTGTTCAACGTTTTCATCCGTTTTCATCGGGGATTTTTTTTTTTTTCTTCTTCTATTTTTCTTTTGTTTTGGTTTTATTTTTTTCAAGATTAATTTTTTTTTTTTTTCTCACCCACACTCTCTCCTAAACCAATAATATCTCTACATCACTCAAAACCCTTTCCTCCCCACAATCCACAACCCACAACTCCCCGAACCAAATGTCAAAGAGAAACAGAGTTATTTTCAGTTGCGACAGGTGCCGAAGCCGCAAAATTCGATGCGATAGGGAGAACCCATGTAACTCGTGCACAAAGTTGGGTCAGCCCTGTGTTTACACAATATCGAAAGAAAGGGACTTGCAAATCAGCATCAAGAAATCACATAAACAAACCGCAAACCAGATCATGGCTATTAAGCAGAAAATTTCCCGTTTGGAAGGCAAGTTAGAACTGCCACAGGTCGATGCCATCAACTTCAACAAGGACTTTGACACTGGCGAACCGTTACTGACAGGGTATCGTATGTTCCCCTACATCTTGCTCATGACCAGAGATGCGGGAGCAGTGTTGTTATGGAGACGTGCCTTCAACGAGTTGCGTATCGACAGAGAGTATTTTGAAACGTCCCAACTAATTGCCACTCTATCGGTGGAGCAGAAACAGGAGCTAATACGCAAGGCTCGATTCATCCGTGGCCAAGGGTACATCCCAAGCTTGGAGGAAGGCTACTCGGTGGAACAACTAAAAACTGTGGTTGGGAAGAACCCTTCCTATGTGTTTGCAGGTGATTTCACGGACCCATTGACATCATTCTTCACGTTGATTCCTCCTGCGTGGGTAAACAAAAAACTATTGGACGCTTTTTTCCGCTATGTTTTCCCCTTGATGCCCATCGTTGATGAATCAGACTTTAGAACTTCTATTGACAAAATATTGGGTCCCATAATAGACGGGCAGTACATCAACTCCTACCCCAACGTACTGTCTGGAGACGATTTACCATTACTAGCGTTGTTCTTGCTTATTCTTAGAATTACATATCTCCAAGTCCCCAATGTCAGCAGCTACTCCGTTTCGTTTGATGCATTCCGAGCAGCAGAAACCATAATGAAAGAGTTCAACACCCACAAAGCCCCTTCTTTGGCAGCTCTTCAAGCAGAAATCGCGTTACGGTTCTATATCATAGTGGCGCCGGAGATGCACACCCAGAGTTGGGTTACCCAGATAACGGTTGGTTCTCTTATTCACAGTTGCTACTCACTCGGTCTACACAGAGACCCAGCCTATACGAAAGATATAAACCCCAAATCGCAAAACTTGAAACGTAGAATATGGCATTTGTTGGTGAGGTTTGACATTATTGATTCAGTGAATTTCCAAACAACACTCGCAACAAACCCGCAAACCTACGACACCAAACTCCCAGATATAGACAATCCATATTCAACAGACGTGGAAAAACGCTTAGACAAATTGTATTGGGAGAGCGATAGCTTATTGTCAGTCTTGCGTCAGATTGTCACCATCCATTTGCAGGTTAGACAGGATACTCCAGTGTCAGTGGTCATTGGGCTCCTTGAACAGGTAGAGCATCTACTCCAGAAGTTTAGTGTCAATGCAGACGCACTCGAATTTGAAGGCACGTTCCATACCTTTATCATTTTCCTGGCGAAACTTTTCTTGGCATACATGTACTACTCCATCTACTTGTTCAAGCAAGACCCGTTGCAACACAAGTACCTTCTCCGAGCATTGGAAATTCTATTCATCGAATTGGCTGAATTCAGAAACTTGCCACCATTGGTAGGTCATTTTTATAGCATCTATCTCCACATGGTCCTTATGATCACGCTATTCTTGCGGATCAGAGTCGAGTGTATCATCAACGAGCAAAACCACCAACAGGACCATTCTCAGAACGATACGGACGGACACAGTCACGAATCAAAACTGGTTCTGCCTCATGAATTAGCCACATGTGCGTCATCTTTGAAGGACATTACTTATACCCACATCAGGGACTTGGGCACACAATCACGGCTGCTAAAATTTGCTTGGCAGTTAAAGAAAATCTATTGCAGTGCTGAAAAAGTCATGTGCAGTACCAAAATAGCACTGGCGAGCGAACCGGAACTTGTTCACAAAGCAGCAGAACCGTTACCAATCAAAGAGATCAACCGCTTGCTTAAAAAGTACATGAAAGTAAAAGGGGTCTTGCCCGCAAAACCGTTTGGCGATACAGAGGAAGAGCTTTTAGACGAACTTCAATGCCAAAATTTCTGGTATGCTATGGAATATATACAGCTGGAAGAAATGGCGTCTAGTGCTTGGATTGATCGAATCAAGAGCGTAAACATTGGAATGGATTTGGATTTCTGGGACTTCTTTAAAACTTCCTGAAACCACGGTTGTACCATAATCTCCAGGATATTAGAACCAATATACAACTCATGCCTAGCGCAGACGATGTCAAGTAAAAATATCTCGATAAACATGTAGCACACGAATCGGCGTTTTTGCCGTACAACATCGAAAACAAAACTGAACCCGTAGCGGGGGCAACCATAAACGACCCCCAAGTCGACCCCATGATGTCGATGCCCCAAATAGAGGCCACAATGGTGGGGTAAAGGGTAAACATTCCACCGTAGGATGCACCGTTTAATATTGCCGACGTCTCTGTCAATTGACCCACAATACCAACACCAATAATGAACAACAACAACCAAATACGGCAAAAATACTTTGATAAATAATCAGACAATACACCCAAAACAAGACGCGCAGCAGTTGACGATGCTGCCATAAGACTTACTTGGTTTGACAAATCTGCATGGTTGCTATGTTTCAAAATGGAACTGAGGTTATTTTGGTAACTTTCCATCGGACCAATATTCAACATCAACGAGATTAGTAAAATCCACGCGGACGGGTCTTTCACGAATCTCACAAACCTTTGGTGGTGGTTCGGTGGTTCTAAGGATCTGCTCGGAGTAAGCTCAAGTAAAGCGGATTCCTCGTTGATGGATTCCTCCTCCTCCTCCGTCTCCTCATAATAACCTTCAGGTGCTGATATATTGAACAACAATTCCAGTTCAACAATCACTATTGAGCTCGAAATGAAACTGAGTATACCCACCACCAAATAAAGCCATCCAAAACTCAGAAACACAACCTCCAAGTCCAAGTACCCCTGCTTGTGGAAACAGGGAAGTTTCAATAGTTGTGCACCAATCAACGCCGATAATCCATAACATGTGATTGGTAACGAGATGGCCAAACCTTTATGATTGGGGTAAATTCTTGCACATGTGATCAAACTGGAAAAATACAACGAGGACGTAGCCAATCCAATGAACCAGAATGTAATGCAGTACCAATAGGTAGATGTCACCCCCACACTCACCAAGTAACTGCTGATAAAGTAACTCGGGCAAAAGAACCAGATCAGAAACAACGACAACAAAGCTGGTCCATACGAGTCTGCAAGATACCCTAGCACGGGTAAACAAAAGTACATTCCAAGTGCCGACAACGACGCTATAGAGTTTATCTGGAGGTACGACAACCCTAGCAAATCATGGAAAGATGCCGTGTATAATGTGAATAACAAAATTGATCCCGCAACGAGACAAGAAAGAAGAGACACTAGGAACGCTAGTTTTTTAAGGTTCTCCAACGCAATATGTCGAGACAAATACTTCTTTATACTATGTGAGACATGATGAAGATGCTTGTGCATGGCTGCCTGGCTATTCAGTGTGTGTGTGTGTGTGTGTATTTAATGGGTAAACTATACTTTCCCCTTTTTTTGTTCTTTTTTTTTTTTGTCTTACATACTTTTTGTTCGCATCATGGTGGTGGTGGCGGGTGATGACGACAGTGGGGGAACGGAACCTGTGTTTGATCCGCATCTAGCTTGGCGGAGGGGTAGATTTAAGTATAGACTTTCTGACTCCTTTTTTTTTTTTTGTAATTATTTGTAATTTTTTCTAGTATTTTACTCTATTGTTGATTCATAATAATTATACAGCTCCTATTTAAGAAATTTTAAAAACTTTTCAACTTCACCCTTGGAACCAATCACAATGGAACTCTTTTCGTGGATGGATTTTGGAACAATGTCCAAGATTCTGTCACCCTCGATGGTGACACCGAGACCACCGGCTTGTTCAACAAGGTAACTCATTGGGTTACTTTCGTAAAGCAATCTCAACTTGAGGGTTGGGTAGAGGAAGATACCTCCATACAACAAGGTACGGTGGATATCGGCAACCATGGACCCAATGTATCTGGCAGAATAGCCATCTTCTTTAAGTTGGTCCAAGTATGCTCTGACTTCTTTGTTGAATTTTTTGGCGTAACCTTCGTTAAGAGAGTATATCTTTCTGGTGTTTGGAATCTTGACGGCTGGGTGGGTAAGGATGAATTCTCCCAACTGGGTGTCCAAGGTGAAAATGTTGACCCCGTGACCAGTGGTCAAGGCCAAGTGAGCAGAGGCACCGTACATGGTGTAACCAGCAGCAACCAATTCTCTACCTGGTCTCAACACATCAGCAATGGATCCGGAAGAACCCTCTTGCAACTTGTAGACACCAAAAATAGTACCGACAGAAACACCAGCATCTATGTTGGAGGAACCATCAATTGGGTCGGTACAGACGGCATAGGTACCACCACCTGGGAAGATAATAAGGTCTTCTTGTTCTTCGGAGACCAAGACTTTGACGTTCTTGGAAGATCTCATAGCGTTGATGAAAATTTCATCACCAATGACGTCCAATTTCTTTTGCACGTCACCGGTGGAGTTGGCACTACCGGAAACACCAATAAGGTTGACCAATTCGGCTCTTCTGATGTTGTGTGCAATGAATTTGAAGGCGAATTGAAGGGCGTTCAATAACAAGGACAATTCCCCGGTGGCTTTAGGAGCAACGTTTTGTTGCTCTTCCAAAATAAAACGTGTCAAGGTGATAATATCGGTATCGATATTCATCTGTTTGGAGACAGAGTCATGAGCTTGTGACATGGTGGATGTGATAGTAAGTAAGTGAAAAAAATAAAATAAAATAGAAACAAAAACTAAACAAAAGGCAATAAAGTTTTGGTAAAGGAAAGAGAAAAAAAAAAGGTAGGTTTACAAAAATTTCAACAGATACCCCATACTTTTTATAGTATTCCAAGTGTGTGGTGAATGAGAATTCTAGGGTATTTCCTGTATTTCCCGAAAATGGGCGGAGGGAAAAAAAAATACACCAATCCCCCGGGGTTTCCTGCTTTCTCGTGACAAAAAAAACTTTGTTTTTGCTCTTTTTTGGTTTTTGCTTTTCCTCTTAGTAAAGATTTACATATATACCAGAACTCATGTTACACAACCAATTACACATACCCACATAAAAATAAACTTATTAATTCAAACATGTGTGTCATGAATAAACCCCCCTCCCCCCTGGTCGAAACCAAATAAATTAAGGAAATCCGGTTTCATGCTGGTGGTTTTTTATATACATTTTGGGCTTGGTGGGAGCTAATTGTAGCAAAGTGGAACTTATATCTCGTGCTTTCTCTCTGAATCTACTCTATTTGTTGTGATTCTGTAAACTATAGATGGCGAAAAGGCTTCTTCTCCAATTTGGTGGGTCTGGGGCATTATTACTCCTCCTACCAACTTTGGCTTGGTGTTCGTGTACCATGTGCTAATATCTCATGACATTTGTTTTCTTTTTCCTTTTTTTTTTGCATTTCCGCGTGTTACCAGCAACGTCACCATATCACCATATCCCTACTATCACAACTCCCAACCAGCTAACCAACATGGGGTTGTCTTCTATCCTCCAACGAATCGAGAAAAAAGGGCAGGTGGAACGACCTAGCTCCTTATCACCAACAACCACCACCACAACAACAAAAACCATTAATAACACCAAACCATCTCTTTCGAGAAGCACCTCTCTAAGAACATCATCAGATCGCCCCATAGATCCAGTCGTAGCCAGATTGAAGGAGAAACGACGACTCGAAAGAGAAGAGAAGGAGAGAGCAGAGAGAGAAAGAAAAGGGTTGAAACCAACCCAGAAGAAAACTCCCACTGCAAGTAAATCAGCCCCACGCTCCAAACAACAACACCAACACCAACTGCATAAACCATCTCAAAGGAAAGAACCAGCTCATTCTCTACCGTTACGAAATCCATCTCCTCCTAAGAAGCAACTCAACTATACCGAGTTGATGAAAAAAGCATCAGCTATCAACAAAGATAAGCTTTCCATCAATCTTTTGAACAAGAGCAAGTCTCCAGAGGCTGAACAACAGAGAAAGACAGCCACTCCATCGCCTTCCCCATCCCGCGGTGGAGTTGGACATAGACCAATAACAAAACCATCGATACAAGCACCTAATCAGACAAGAGTACCTCATCCTAAACAACCTGTCAGGACACCTGTGGTAAGAGCACCACCACCTCCCAAACCAGTTGTCAAGAAACCAGTTGTGAAAACACCATTGCCAACGAGACAACCTTCCACCAAAATCAAGGAAAGACTACAGGAAAAGAAGAAAAATACCAAGAAGAAAGCGGCACCGGTGTATGGAGAGAGTTATAATGATGATGATGATGATGATGATGACGAAGACGAAGACGATGAAGATGATTTGGATTCGTTCATTGAAGACGACGAGGAAGAAGAGGAGTATGATGACACGCATAGACATGAAATCTGGGAAATGTTCAACAGAGGCAAGAAACGTACGTACTATGCGGGTGACGATGATTATGATTCTGCAGACGACATGGAAGCCACTGGGGCTGAGATATTCGACGAAGAGTTCCAATCCAGAATAGACGCAGAACGAGAGGACCG
>JAKTVF010000264.1:0-12258 GCA_030557055.1 Candida tetrigidarum | reverse complement strand
AATAACGAATAAAGCAAGACCATAGTACAATAAAACATAAATCCTGGTTGGGTAGCGTATCCTAAGATCTCATCAACGGTTTCAACCTCTTTATCAGGAGGGGCATGTAATATAATTATAACTGAACCCATAAGACAAATAGCACAGCCCATTTTTCCCAAAGTCCCCAATTCCTCTTTCAAAAAGATTGCTGCCAAAACAGCACCAATAATGACAGATAATGCACCTAACGGTGTCACTAAAATGGCAGGGGCAAATGTATATGCAGCGAAATTGGCAATTTCCCCAATGGCCATGGTAATCATACCACCCCACCAGATTGGGTTCTGTAGATACGCCAGTGCTTGTGCACCGTTGCTATTACCGGCACGCGAAGAAGCGTCCATTAAACCTTTCTTGGTTATGATGAATGAAGTACCAATGGCTAATGATGACGACATGGCCAAAGCAAGTCCAATATATTTATCCTCCATGGTGGTGCTCTGTTACAGGTGTTGTGACGTGAATTTGTGAACAAATTTAAAAATTCCAACAATGATTGACTGAAAAGAAGAAAAAAAATTAAAAAACAAACAATGAGTCTAGATGGTAATAATATCTAATAATAAAAGCAAGAAAAAAATAGTCCCTGGTTCCTGAGTAATCGTAGTTTGACGATACTTCAAGTGTTTGTTCATTTGTCCTCTTTTTTTTTTTTTTTTTTTGTATCCAAGTATGAAAAGAAACAAAAAAATAAAGTAAACATGAGAAGTTGTTTTCGTGTTCAGTTTCAAATCCCCCCACCATACTAGATGCAGGACTTGGAGAAAAAAGCGTGTCCAATATGGAAAAAAAAGGCAGTGTGATTTATCAAAGCCACATTAGCCTTTGTGGCAATCTAGATGGAAGCTTTTGCAATAAGAAGAATATCACTACCCGATACGAGATTACTAAAGATGCAGCATTATCTGTTCCTAATTATGGGATTGTAATGCAAAACAGGAAATCATAATAAAAATTAAAAATAAATTAATAAATTAAAAAAAAAAATTCCCTTATGATTCTGTTTCTGTGTTGCAATTTAATTTTTTGGTCGTCTATTTTTGAAGGTTTTTTTTTATGTTTTGTAATTTTGTTTTGTTTTGTTTACTTTTTTTTTTTGCAACATTCTTCTTTACTTCCATTACCAAAAACACAACACAATGATTTCCTTTCAATCCATGAACAAATATATGTTAATGTTTGTTCCTCAATTGTCATTTGTGATTCCAACTCTCCAATTCTACCATCATCTTATCCTAAGTTTTTATTATTCCATCACAAACTTTAGTTATCAAAACTTCCAAAAAGAAATATCAAAAATCATTTTTTGTTTGTACAAAAAAGAAGGATCATTCTATGATTTCTGGTTTAGTTGCAATATCATCTCAATCTTCACTGGCTTCATCTGGATATATTTGAAATATACTGGCTCCAATGATGTTAAACTGTACAATGCATTTGCTGTCTTGATTACCGCTTCCTTTTGTCGTTTTGCAAGCGTTTTGATTAATCAGGTAACCGCCCATCTAAAATCTGTTCGTTTCAAATATCGGTTAGCGCCACCGAAGATTAGAGCCAATCCTATCCTCATTCAATTCCTACAACAAGATAACATGTGTATGTTGATCATCACTGAGTTGATATTTGAATCAAAGGATCATTACGCTAATGTTGGGTTCTTGATGCTTCATTCAGTGTTCAGCTTATTGGGTGTTTTCGATTTTGAAATTACAAAACGATCTATACCTTACCGAATTTATTTCCTATTTGCGTTTGGTGTATTTGAGAATTGGTTATTGTTGCAGTTTTGGATTGAGAATGGTAATAGCCAAGCTATTCTATATACCTTGTGTTATCTATTAAAATGGTATGGAAATACAGCTAGACAATCGGTGCTCTTGGTTATGGGTTTGGTATCACGATTTTTTATCCATGATGAGATTGATGTATCCAAAAGGGAAAACCCAAAACGCATCGCTTCATTTGGATTCGATTGCTTCAGCATCATCAGTGATGCCAATTAGTTAGTCTATAGAATTAGATAAATCGCTTTTCATCGCTTGTAGTCTCTCCCAACCTGGAGAATCCTCCCACATGTCTTTACCCTTTGACATTAAAGACCTGACCGTAGTTCTTGCCTTATACTTCCAGTCTTTACACACGACGTCACCAGCCCCATGCTTACCAGGCAACTCTCCAAGAGATTCAAACGCACTTACGAGATCTTCACATGCATCAACAACCTCGTTCCAGACAGACTCATTGGATTCCAACTCGGGGTTGTGCACCATGACTCTGTAAGCCTTTTCGTGGCACTCCAATGCTGCCCAAGGTCTCTTTCTCCACAACTCTACTCTAGCAACGATTCTCCAACAACGTGCAGACGAAGTGATGACCCCTGGTAAGATATTACACACTAGGTTAATACATCCACTCTGATAATGAGTTAACCTTGCACCTTCCTCTGTTGGATATGGTTCAGAAACAAGAATCTCTACTAACTTTTCCAACACCGGGATGTCAATTGCAGCATCACCTTCATCTTTCTTAATATCGATTAACTCTTGACACGCCAACAATACATCATTCCATTCGTTAAGCTTAATGGCAACAAGCATGTAGTTTTCATATATCCTCCATGATTTTCTATTCTCACCACCACATCTGATAGCCTTCTTCAAAGCATTAAAGGCCGGTTTGGTTTTGTCTAGTTTCAATAGGGCACTTGCCAAATTCGACCATGCATAAGAATTGGTCTCATCAAGGGAGACACATCTGGTGAAAGCTTCAGATGCTAATTCGAATTGCTGAGATTCAAGTCCACAACATCCATAAAAGTACCAGTTTTCATAACTTAATGGATTAACGGAAAGACATTCGTACATGTTCTTAATCGCTAAATCAAGATTCTTTTGGTTATAGAAATAACGTGATAAAGATGCTTTGGCTTTGGCGTAATGTCCCACTTCCCATGCCTTCTCCCATAATGATGGATCTTGTCTAATGTCACCGAGAATAGAAATAGCCCTGGCATCATCTGGGCGCGATTCCAAACGACCGAGCAAAATCCTTTCTGCCTCGGTTTCATTGTCAACAGCAGCGTAACATAAAGCTGCTTCACAATGCATTTGTAATCTTTCGTAAATTTCAATGGCAGATTTCAAAACACCCAAGGACATGAATTTTTCTGCAAGTTTTGCATCCATCGACCATTGGGGTAACAACGGCAATTGATGGATGAATCTTAGTCTCAGTGCAGTGATTGCATTTGGGTCTTCTTCTTGTGCTTCTGGAATGATTCTAGTTTTGATTTTGATACCCATTTCCTCAATCAACGAAGTCATTTGCAAAATACCTCTTTCGATAGTACGAGACTTGCCGGTTTCCAACAAAGATCTTTCCCAAAGAGCACGGGAGAAAATTGTCCAATTGACTTTCCCTGCAGTGGCGTACAAGATTCTTCCGACTAGCGCCAATAACTCTTCTTCGACCAATGGATCACTGGCTGGTGAGGTTTGTTTCAACACGGTTAACCTTAACAATAATTGCAAGTTGTCAAGGTTATTCAAAGTTGGCTGGTTGTTTGGATCAAGTTCCCTTAAGCCTGCAGGTATGTCTTCTTGCTTCATGGCAATAGGAAGCAATTTCGCGTCTGGGTCTTCTTGGTCTAACAAGAGCGAATCAACTTTGACCCGTTTCGTGTCCTGTTCGATTTCGATATCGAGATCTTCTAAAGATTCGTATTGAGGTTTTTCTAAAAGCAAATCAGATTCTAATTTAAAGTTTTCTGGAGCATCGGCATCGGCCAAGTCATAAATAGTACTGATGTTACTCTTAGCCAAGACAATCAAGTTTGAAGTGAAAAACTTCTGATACTTTGTTCTTTTTGCCTTAGCGCCCGATAACAAAACCTGCAATTCAGAAATATTTTTTGCCTTTGTTAATGGCAGAATTGCTGCATGTTCTGTAGATGAGTGAATATGAACTCTCGACACCTCCAATAAATATTGGACTTGAAGTAATCTCT
This sequence comes from Candida tetrigidarum, assembly GCA_030557055.1. Classification (NCBI taxonomy): domain Eukaryota; kingdom Fungi; phylum Ascomycota; class Pichiomycetes; order Serinales; family Debaryomycetaceae; genus Candida; species Candida tetrigidarum. Next base: position 8,210 of record JAKTVF010000264.1, on the reverse strand, counting down.
CTAGTTCTGGGAAATTTGAAGTAGCAAGAACATTGATTACCGAATTATTAAGCAACAACCCACAAACGGACAGTATAATGCTTGGAGGTTCTGAAACCACAGATAAATGAACTTGCAAAGTTCTGACTCTCCACCAGTTAAGCGAAGCTTTAATTGGATCAACTACTCGTGACGCCTTGGTGGTAAATTCTAACAACTCATCAGTATTCCTAATGATCTCTTTATTGAACAAAGAATATTCAAAAGGAGTATCAGATAATCTTTCCAAAATCAATTCTGCCAAAATCAAAAACACTGGCTCTTGCATCAAATCGTACGCTTGTTGACCTTCAATGTTTAATAGATTGATGGCATCGGCTTGTAATTTTGCTGGATCGACATTTGGAAACATTAATGAGATGGCGGTTGAAGAAACTTGTGGACCAGTAAAGTTGGCTTGAATGAATAAATGCAAACATGCTACAGCCAAAATTTGGGAACACAAATTACCTTCATCACCAAAAAATTTCTCATTTAGTTGTACTAATTTATCAATTAATTCCACCAAAACTTCGATTAAACTAGTCTCTGGGTATTTGTTTAAAATAGCTGTTAGTTCTGGCAAATGGAAAACTTCTTTGAAATCGCCAACTGTGAGAAGAAACTCCGATCTTCCCTCTAATATTCTAGCGATAGAAGATTCGACTCTGTTGTTGAGACTGTTTGGAAATGTCTCTGGTGGGACCAATAACAACAATTGGATTAATTGTTTCTTAATTGTATCCATTGTTTGATGTGATTGTTGTTGTTGTTGCTTCTTGTGTCAGCGGTTATTGTAAAATACAAAAAAAAAAAAAAATTAAAGAGATGAATACCAAACAAGAAGAAAAAAAATTTTTTTATTTTATTTTTTATATTTTGCGACACTTCCGCTTCTCGTCCCCTTTTCTATTCAAATCTGCTGCAACAATATGTAAATGTTTGCAACTCATACTACTAATACTTCTAAAGATACGAATGCTCAATACGTTTTCTATATTTAAATGCCGAAAAAAGAATAATAATAATAATAATAATTATAAAACAAATCGATTAAACTAAAATTAAATCTATGATGATTAATCAAAAGAGTAAAAAAATAAAAAGGAATCATAACGATAGTCAAAACTAACTACCTCCAAAAAAGGAGAGCCTCTTCTTAGCCGTTTCACCATTCACACTTTCACTTCTCTTGTGTTCACCAGATCTTCTGCCCTTGCTAGGTCTCTTCAATGAACTTCTAATCTTAAGACGATTCATATGTGATCCATTATCTGGGTTTTCATCATCGGATGCAAAATCTATAATCTCCTCATGTAAGCTCAATTGAGATGGAGTGTGGGTTGAGGATACCACTCTCTTCTTGAATGGTCGATTCTGATCAGTAGTATTTCCCAGTCTACTATCAGTTGGTTTCAAGCTCTGGTCATCCATGTCAATGAGCGAAACATTGGATTCATTTTTTGTGTTGTTGTATACAATGGACGGGGATGTGCTAGCAGAGTCCAAACCAACCTCCAAGTCAATTAGATTTGATTCTTGAGTAATTAGTTTGGATTTCTCAGGTGCATCTGTGGTTGTGAAAATATTAGTTGATGATTGGACATTTGGAAGTGGTGCTCCTGCATTTTGTGATGGAGGTGCCGCTGTGTCTACAGGAGATGTTCCATTTGCAAATTGTAAATATTCAAATGGTGCCTGTGTCAGCTTCTGTGATGGTGCTGGTGCTGGTGCAGGAACTGCTGCTGGTACTGCTGCTTGAACTGGAACAGATTCGTGAGTGGTAGCATTAATCGATGCATGTGATTGAGGTTGTGGTTGTGGATGTGATTGTGGTTGTGGTTGTTGTTGTTGAAGGTGCAACGGGATATGTTGTTGTACTGGTGAAGGAATAGATGCTACTTGTACATGTGCTTGAGGTGGTGATGGAACTGAAGCTACTTGCACGTGTTGTTGAGGTGGTGATGGAACTGATGCTACAGACACATGTTGTGGTGGAGGAGACGGAACTGAGGTTACTGACACATGTTGTTGAGGTGGTGTTGGAACAGAAAGTACTGGAACTCTGTTTGGAGATGCAGATCGACCTGCTTGCATTGGAGATTGTAACTGATTACAATCTTCCTCTGATTTTACTCTATAGCCTCCCCAAGGGTTATTCTTCTTTTTTGTTTCAATTTGATCACAGTTGTTTTCTTGTTGATGTGGAACATTGACTGGTTGTGTATATGGGAATGGATTTCTATTACCACTCTTATGGGATGGAACAGCATGTGTCTGTTTCTGTTGGTTATTATTGTTATCAACTGTTAATTTTTCCAAATTCCGCGACAAACCAAGCAAATCGTCAGTGATGTTGTTTGCAGGTTGTGGATTATTAAATTTTTCTGTGTGCTCTACAACTGGTGATACAACTGCACTCGAGAATATATCGTCGGCCAACTTTTCAGCTTGCTCCTTTTTCTTGCATTGCTCATGTTTATCTGGTTTATCAGCGACATCCGTGCTTTTAGATGAAATTGCATCTGAATACGTGGTTTTCATACTTGTCAGTCTCAGCGGACCCGCACTCTTTTGGCTAATTCCATCTGGTAAATCAAATTCGTCTAATGAAGGATATCTTTGTTCTGCATCTTCCAATTTCTCAATATCTGCAATATCCTTGGCCAAGTCATCGTCCAGACTGAAACCTGCAAGTGATTCTGCAGATGAGCCTGCAGTTAAACTTGAAGGGACCTTGAGAGTATTTTCCTTGTCCTTAGGTGATAATTCCGAAGTAGGTGGGATAGTCGCTTCAGGTTGTGCTTGAGGTTGAGGTGGTTGATGCTGCTCATCGGATACCTCATTCGGAAGTTGAACAGGTACTTGGGATGCTGATGATGCCTGTGTTGCTTGTACAGATACTGGTTCGGTATGATCTTGTGGAGGTAATACATTCTTTGAGTTTGCAAGTGCTTGTTGCTGGTAGTACATTTGTTTCTGTCTCAAAAGTTCATTCTGCTTTTGGATTTGGTATTCATGCAATGCTTGGAAGTTGTATGGACCAGCGTTATAGAAATCTTTCAATTTCAACTTGCTAAAGTCAATCTTCATCATTTTACAGACTAGCATAGTCACTTGGACGATGTTTGGACGGAAAAATGGGTTTTCCTGAAGCATGATAATGATTAGGTTCTTAAGGTCGCCAGAATATTCCGGTAATGGTGGGAACTGGAACGATGCATGTAATATAGCAATGTCCCCATTTGCTTCAAATGGTGTGATATAGTAACACAACTTATAAAGGAAACATCCCAATGCCCAAATATCCGCCTTTTCGTCGATCGGGAAACCCCTGTATAAGTCAACCATTTCAGGGGCTCGATATTGTGGGGTTGTGTGATAAAGAATATCATGACTAAGAAAATTAAACTGCTGTTGGTCTTGAGGTGCCATTGTGGGCACGGTGGTGGATCCGAAATCACACAAGTGGAATCCGTTGTTCGAATCTATCAACACATTCTCTATCTTTATATCTCGGTGAACCAATTTCAACTTGTGCATTTCATATATGCCCTGACAGATATCCAACATAATCTTGAGTATTTGCGGTTCAGTTAATTTGGTTTTAATATGTTGATTCATGTAATCCAACAATGATCCGTTTGGACATAATTCCATCAACACTAATACTTGATAAGTTCCGTTTTCCAACCTTTCTGCATGTGAATCATAGTATCTGACAATATTGCGACCATGGCGCAATGTCTTCATGACGTCGACCTCTTTTCTTAACTCGTTGAGTCCATTTTTATCTTGAAGAATCACTCGCTTCAAACAGGCAATATTGGAATCATTCTCCGAGGGATCAATAGTGACTTTGTAAATGTGGGCAAACCCTCCCTCGGAAAGATATTTGACAACTGTAGCCTTGTGCTTTCCCACCTGAAGGGTTGTGCCTTCGGAAAGCTTTGCAAAATTCCCCATCTTCGCTGTAGTGACAGAAGGAATTGAAATGGGAGGGGAGATCGGGTCTAAGTTTAAACAGTGGCGTAGTTTGCAAAGAAAAAATGAAAATTAACCAACCCAGCAAAAGATAGAGGTTTTTTTTTTTTTTTTTTTTTTTTTTTTGTTGCCTTTCTCTCGCCCCTATTAAATTTGGGTCCTGACAAACTGACGACAGAAAAACAAAAAAAAAAAAAAAAAAAAATTCCCTAATCAGACACATATCTAAAGGGACGGCTACAGCAACTATTAGAGATGTAAGGTCAATAATTTGCTTTCTCGTGGAATGACCTAAATCTCAATTGATGAGATTTGCCACTACTGCAGATGTATAGGTGGTTGGTAATATAATATCTTATTTTGTAGCGTAAAACTTTCTCCGTGCCTAGATTTTTTGGGTTTTTGTTTTTTTGGGTTACCTTCATGCCAGCAACAATATCTAGCAACTTAGATTACAATCATATACGAAAAGAAACGTGGCGTAGGTATGTTACATGTTTTCCCCTCTATTTAGAAAGAGATAATGTGTCCCAATTAAAGACATTCCCAACAACTTGTTGTCTTCGTAGTTGAGATTGAAGTTCAGGTTGATTTGCACGTGACTCATGTCTAGCCAATGTTATTTATGGTATATTTACTTAATGACGAACATAACAATTCCCATGTATTTACGAACGAGGTTGCTCTTCCTATTTCAATGACTCCATCCTCAAGATTAAACTACATATATTCATTGATTCATACTTGTCAAATATTGACAGCACGTCATTGGTTGTGTAGATGCATAATCTCGCAAAGGTGATTCGTAAAAGTTTAAAAAAAAAAAACATGGACATGCACACGACAAATCGTTATGTTGCAGATCAACCTTTCCAACATTGTGTTGGAGATACGGGGAGCATATTTCCCATGTTTGCAAATAAGTAGAGTTATCTGATTCAGAACGATCGCAAACAAGAAAGAGAAAAGTGGAAACTGTTTCTGATACGTATATCGACATAGTTTTACTGTAATTATATTAAACTTTTTATTGAGCTAGATTTATGCTATATTGTACCATTAACTTCCATCGCCCTTGCTACTGATGCTGCTCAAACTCTTGTTTATAAATATTTTGGATCTCTTCGTAAGTGAAAGGAACAAATATCATCTCAACCCCAGAAGAGTTCTTCACTAATTGACACATTTTATGTTCCACATATTCCTTCAACAATGTACGGAAAGTTATTTCGTTGGAGGTGATAAACTCATTCAAACATCTGTTGTAAAGGTCTTTCAACTCAACTGCCACTTTGATTGCACCTTTCAATCCAACTCTTGCACCTTCTGATGGAGCTGATTTTTCCATATTCTCCAACTGAGATATCAATAGTTCCCTGTATAAGTTTCTGTGATTCTCAGTAAGAGAGCGCAACACGAATTTAGCTCCTAATCCACCAACATATTTCTTGGATCTACCGATATTCAAAACATCTTTAAATGAAGATTCTCGTTGGTAGGAAGAATAAGTTGTCAAGTCGTGCCATATGAAATTCAAGTTTTTCAACTTGGACAGATCCCACAACAACGGAGCGTTGATATGATCTGTAGATGACATGGCCCATACTTCTGGAAGACTCATTAACTGAGACAACAAGGTTTGAATCTTGTCAACCCTAAACACCTCTCCATCAAGATTATGAATAATCAACAATAGTTTTGGTATATGATACCCTGTTTCAGGAACTGGCTTTCGGGATTCTTCCAAATAGTTCATCACAAATGGCACGGTCCCAGCTATATGTTTTGGTATGGTAACATCAGGCACTAAGATCGACCCAATATCAAAGATCATTTTTCTGATGTTTATACCAGGATTGTACCCATTTATCACGAGTATTTTCGGCAACTCTTGGCCAACAGCTTCTGTCCACCAGTTACCAAAATAGTTTTGGGCAAAATCTTTCAAAATATCGATCTTGGATCCAACACCATAAAAATTAAGGTTAAAACCTTGTGTCATTTCAAAACACCATTGATGATATAGATACTTATGTAGTTCCCAAAGTTCGTGTTTACGCAGTAAACTGATGTTGTCGCCCAATTTCACCAAGTTGTAGAACTCGCTAAAATCTAATTCGGGGGCAACAGATGATAATAAATTCCCACTTGCTTTGATTCTTCTGCTTTGTTGTTCAAAATATCCCTCCGAACCTTCTAAGAAAAATACCTTGTCATCCAAAAATCTACCCTCCTTGTATTTGGCAGGGTCAACCCCACCAAAATATTTCATTATGTACTCTTGGTCAGCGATATTTCCATCGCCATCGAGTTTGGGGATAGGAAGTGGTTCAAAAACCATGGACTTATCTTCGTCAGTTTTGGATTTGGCTATTCCACTAATCGTAGGAACCGAGTTTCTATCATAAATTTGGTCAAATATGGAATGTAGGTAGTTTACTGGTGCCTCAGGTGTTGGTACTTCTTTTGCTCTTGGTGGCACTGATTCTTCTTTCTTTGTTGGTTTCAACAATTCGTCATCTTGATGGAAAATACTCTTCACACTATCAGCCACTTGTTCACTCCTCTTAGGTCTACCTCTTTTTTTCTTAACACTTGGGTAACTCCTTACCTTTGGTATGTCTTCTAATTTCTTCCGACTTACTTTGGTGACACTGGACTCAACTTGGAAATTTTCATCTTCTTCATCGTCTCCCCCTACGTCTTCATCATCTACTTCAATATCTTCTGGTTCGACTTCACTTATATCTTCCTCGTAGTTATCTCCATCATATATGAATTCGTCACTACTACTATCACTGGAATATGATTGTTGCTTCAAAGTTGTTTCTCTTCTTGGTCTCATTGACAGTGTTCTCTTTGACCTTTTCCTTACTTTCTCTGGTTCTGGGGCTACCTTTGTTAAATCAATTTCTAGCTCAACATCATTGCCGTAGTTGAACAAACTGCTTTCCTCTTCTTTTGCTTCTTCTCCTCGAGATTCTTTGATGATTCGTTCGGCAAGAATTCTATCTTGCTCATCAAGATATTCATTAGAATCATCATATTCGTCCATTAGTTTACTGTATAAACTATTATTTGCTCTTTTTCTTGCAGACCTGTCAAGGTCTTGCATTGATCTCTTTTCCGGAGAAGGTAATCCTGCTCGACCATTGGGAGTTTTAACTGGAGAGAACTTGAACTTGGAAAACCCTGGAGATGCAATTGCTTCTATGCGTTTCTTAGATGGCGACCTGAATGGACTTTTTTGAGGAGTTCCTGGTTGAGACATCTCTAGATACTTGATTTCAATCTGCGTCTATAAACAACCAACCAGACGTGTGAGTGTGTGTATGTATGGTTCGTTAGTTCTTGGTTTTTTTTTCAATTTTTTTTGCCCAAATCGTACATACTTGGACTAGAACTGCAGAAATTCTAGAATCGGTCTGAAAAAAAAAAAAAAAAAAAATTCTAAACTTTGCATCATCCCGTCACAACTCGCTATACTCAGCTTACCCACAACTAATACAATAACCCATACAGCAATGTTGACCTTCTGTCCCAACTGTTCCAACATGTTACTCATAAATATGGGCAATGATGGACTTAATAGATTCTACTGTTCGACCTGTCCCTATGTGTTTAAAATAAACGGTCTACAGTTGTATGATAGAAAGAAATTGCATAGAAAGGAAGTTGATGATGTCCTTGGTGGTGAAGGTACATGGGATAATGTTGATCAAACTGCAGCTCAGTGTCCAATAGATTCGTGTGGTGGTGATAAAGCTTACTTTTTCCAATTACAAATTAGATCTGCGGATGAACCAATGACTACCTTCTACAAGTGTGTAAAATGTGGACATAGATGGAAAGAAAATTAGAATACATATATATATATTATCATTATATTTGCGATGTTGTGGATTTCAATTTGAACTGAAACCAGTTGTGTTTGTCCTTGCTTAGCTGCATTGAAATGTCATTGATCCGTCGTTTGTCAAGTACTGGCGATAGATTTATGCAATCATCGCTAGGTATAGGCTGGTCGCACAGAATTATAGCTGATTTGTGTGATTCAAGACTTGAACTCTGGTCCTCTTCATATTCTTCTTCTTCGGAATACGTTCTTACTTCCTCGTAAGTAGATTCTGATCCATAGCTACTCGAATTGTAATTAAGTACACGAAAGTTTGTGTTTCCCTGTAAAGTTTTATGATAATTAATTATTT
>JAKTVF010000262.1:0-12667 GCA_030557055.1 Candida tetrigidarum | reverse complement strand
TTTGATTACAGTGGATACAATCAACAAGCTTTTGCCACTGCATCTCCAGCTGCTAACCACATTGCTACATTAGGTGGTGCATCTGCTGGTGCTGCCGGTGCTACTGCTGGTGCTGCTGGTGTTGTTGCAGGTGGTGCTTATGGTCAATATGCTCAACAAACAAGCTCTACTGATTCATCCCATAGTCCAATCACCAACCCAACCGCATTGCAACAACAACAAGCTGCTGCTGCTGCCGCTGCTGGCTTGAATGTTCCACAACAACAAGCTCAACAACAACAAGGTCAGCAACAAATTCCTACTCCATTTGGATATCCAGCTTACTACAACTACTACTACAACAATCCATATTTTAATGCTAGTGGTTTGGGATCAACTGGTTTTGGGGCTCCACAAGCAGGTAGTCAACAAGCTCAAGGTCAACAAGGTCAACAACCTTCTTCATCTCAAGGTGCTCAACAACAACAAGCACAAGGTCAAGCCCAAGCACAAGGTTCTAGTCAAGGTCAAAGTCAAGTTCCTTCATCTACCCAACAAGGAAGTAATGGATTTGGAGCTCAACAACAATACTACAATCCAAACCAATTCAACAACAGATATCCAGGTTATTCATATCCTCCACAAGGACAAGGACAAGGACAACAAGGACAACCTGTTCAACAAAGTGCTGGTCAACAATCATCTCAACAAGGATCTGCATCTAATTCTGAAGGTGCATCTGATGGTCAACAACAACAGGGTCAAGGTCAACAACAGGGTCAAGGTCAAGGTCAAGGTCCACAAGGTGGTCAACCACCAATTCCTCAACAACATATGATGCCACAATACGGTGCCTATCAACAATATCCACAATACGGATATCAAGATTCAAACCAATACCGTGGTGGTGGATGGTATTAAGAAGAGGAGTTAACAAATGATTGATTTTTGTCCTTCTTCTTCTTTCTTTTTTGGAGGGAAGAACAAGAATGTATTTGTTCTGTTTTTTTTGATATAATGTAGCTATCAATTAAACATTTTTTTCTTGTTTTTCTATCTGTTGTTGTTGTTATTTTTTTGATTGTTTTGGACTGTGTTTAAATCATGAGAGAAAAAGAAATGAAGAAGAATAAAGTCAACATTTATTATCATTTATTATCATTTATTATTATTATTATATTATATTATATATATTTGTGTGTATTTTAAATTTAACAAATTTTTTGGAGGTTTTTGTTTTTTTTTTTTATTGATGTAAGAGTTGTGAGAGAATGTTAGGTTGCTCAATTGTTAGGGAATTTCAGAAAATTGACGTGCGTATACCATTTTTGTGTGTTTCATAAGGATGTAAGAGATAATCTCGGGGATCTTGTTGTTGTTCTATACAAACTATAGGATGTCATGGACTCCCTTTTTGAGTGACCACATTACCTTGCTAGTTGGTAATGTATAAGTGAAGAGACATTGTTTTATGTTATCACGTGACCTAATGCATACACTTTCCTATTCTATCAATCAAATGCTGGTCGTCAAATAAACTTCTACATCATGAATTCACAGCCCTTATTAAACACTATGCATAACTCTTTAAAAAATGTATATACCCATTTGAGCCTTTGTACACAATTTATTTACATTTTCGACCCATGTGTACATATTGTTGTTTTTTTTACTTACTAAAAAGTTACAGAAATTCGTGTTGTTTTAACTTAGTCGTGTATGGAACAATAATTATTATGTGGTGCACGACTAAGTTAAAAAAATCCCTCACACAATTTCACCTATATAAAAAAAATTTATTATGGGTACTAAAGTAATTCCCACCGCACCAAAAAAGATTTTTTTTTTTTCTCACTGTTTTTTTTTTTCCTTTACCAATAGTATACTACTAGACACTTTATAACAAACTCCCATAGTATAATTATTTAAGTATGTATATATATTATTACACCATACAAATTTTATAAGTAAGGAAAATGAGAAACCTTAATTTTTTTTGCACCACCCTTTACATCCAAAACAATTATGAACAACACCAACACCACCATTAAATAACAACAACAACTTCAAATAACTCGACGACAAAGTTGTCCAATTGGTTTGCCAAAAAAAAAAATCCGAACAAAACATCAACAACCATCAACAACCATTCCATATTACAACATCACTATATATTAAAAAGAGTGAGACAATGGGTTGCAAAAAAAAAAAAATTCGACAACCGTCCTCAACAACAAAAAAATGCTAGAACATCATTGATTAGAGTATAACTTTTCTACAACAAATTGGTTCAATTGAATGTGAATTGACGATACTTTGAAATGATTGGTCAGCTAGTTTTTGAGGAGAGTCTTGTATTTTTTTTTTTGTCAACCCATACTAAAAAATTTTTCTCACGTTCTCCTCCCTCCTCCTCCTTCCCCCTATTAGCAAAAAAAAATACTTGTCGGTGTGACACACTCTCACAGAAATAAAATTTCCCACGCCTCCACGCTTTAGTATTGTTTATTTATTTATTTTTTTTTTTGCTTGCTAACTTTGCTGGCTGGCTGAGTGTGCGATTGATTATTTTATTTTTGTGTTGTTTTACACGACTAAAAGTATTGGTGCAGAAGAGAGAACGGAGAGAAGAGAGAGAAGAACAAGAAGAAGAGAAGAAGAGAATCTCATCTGCAGGAAGTCGCGTTTTTTTTGGTTGTTGATATTTTGTTTTGTTTTTTCTGCTGGGTTTTTGTTTATATAAGGAATTCCCACCCAAAGTTTTTTTGTTTTGGTTTTTTTTTTACTTTACTTTACTTTTTTTTTTTATCTATTTGTTTTTTATTATTACTAACAATTCATTATTAATTAAAGAAAAAATGGCTCCAAGTGAAAGAAAAAAGGCTTCCAGAAAGAAGAAGGATCCAGATGCACCAAAAAGATCCTTATCTGCTTACATGTTCTTCGCTAACGAAAACAGAGACATTGTCAGAGCTGAAAACCCAGGTATCACCTTTGGTCAAGTCGGTAAATTGTTAGGTGAAAAATGGAAGGCTTTGACTGCTGACGATAAGGTTCCTTACGAAAACAAAGCTGAAGCTGATAAAAAGAGATACGAAAAAGAAAAGGCTGAATATGCTAAGAAGAACTCTGCTTAAGCAAAAAAATCACACATCTCGTCCCAATTCCCTGCTCACCCATTTGATTTGAAATGAAATGGGGGGAAGTGAATGAGAGGTATGTTGTTTTCTTGTTATTGTATATTATATTATATTTGATCCTTTATTCTTATTCCTTTTTTTGATTATTTGTTAATTTTGTTTGAATTATTACTTATCTTTTTTATTATTGTTATTCTAGTATTGGAATAGTGAAGCTTCTATCAAAAGGACAAAGAAATCTTCCTCTGTTTTTTATTTGTATCTGTATATTTCAATAACATTGAATATATTTTTGTTTTATTATTCTTAAAAAAAAAACCATATGGTTGTAGAGTGTTTTGGGTGTTTGTGGAAAGTGTACAAGACCTGTGTGTGTGGATTTTGAGTTGGTTAGAAAGTTTCTTTAAGTTTTGGTGATAATTTTGCAGTAAAAACAAACAAAAAAAAAAAAAAATAATATATGCAGAAGATATATATTTTGACATATTATATTTAAACATCAACATTCTCCAATCAAACAATATATCACAGAGGATACTACATATCAGACACCACCCACTATCTACATACACCTAGCAGTTGGTTAATTCAATTCCTCAACTGATATTGCATTATTCAATATATATACTACCCAATTGGGTATTCCGCACGATTTTGGAAGGAATATCTCCGATAGAGCAATTGGAAAAAAAGAAAAACCTGCAAAAGAAAAACGAGGATGTGATTTTTCCGTAATTTATAAATTCTTCAACATATCCACCATATTGCGACTTTAACTTCCATTCCACTTCCTCCTTAGATCAACCACAACTTCTATTTACCAAAAATGTCATTACCAGATCTTTATTATAATGATAACAAGAATTCATTTGCTTACTCTACTGTCAATAAAAGATGGCCAACTATCATAGATGGAATATTCGCTGATGTCAAAGACGCCATTGATTCCTCCACCAATCAAGCCGCTTCTTCAGGAGAAAGCCAGGTGTTACTTGACCAATTGACTAAACTTAATCAAGATTTAGCTGATGATAAAATTGTCAGATCCTTTACTAAAGAAGAAATTGCCTTGAATCCAGATTTACAACATTATAATGAAACATTAGCTGAATTGAATAAACACAAGAAAGTTACTTGGAAAACTGGACCTTGGTTATATTTGGAATGTTATTTATATCAATTAATCAATATTTGGATTACCCAAGCCGCACAACAAAATGAATTTTGGAAAGGATTTGATGTTTTCGGTAAATTGAAAACCAAGACTTTTAAACAATCAGAACAAGGTGTTTTGGAATTATGTAAACGTTACGAAATCTTATCTAAACAATTGGGTAATGCTGATAAGGAAGCATTGAGTTTATTGTTTAAAGAATTTATCGATATTTCGTTATGGGGTAATGCTACTGATTTATCATTATTAGCAGGAAATGTTACTCTTGAAGATATCAAATCCGTTCAAGGTGCTGAAGTTCGTAAGAAAAATGAAGAAAAAATCTTGGTCAATGATTTACCGCAAGCTTGGAAACAATTAGATAATGGAAGTGAAAGAAAAAGAGTTGATATTGTTTTAGATAATTCCGGATTTGAATTATTTGCTGATTTAATTTTGACTTTATTCTTATTGGATTCTAAAATTGTCAATGAAGTTCATTTACATTGTAAAGAAATCCCCTGGTTTGTAAGTGACACCATGCCTAAAGATTTCCAAGATTTATTAAGCCAATTAAAAGATGATTCATTCTTCAATGATATCCATAATACTGATGCCCAGGCTATTAAATTAGTTCATGATGAAATTAAACAATATTATGATTCTGGGAAAATCATAATTAATCATGATCCATTCTGGACCTTAGACTACAATTATTGGAAAATCCCTAAATTTGATAAATTATTCAAACAATTACAACAATCCGATTTGATTATTTTTAAAGGTGATTTGAACTATCGTAAATTGACTGGTGACTTACAATGGCCAACTACTACTCCTTTCAAAACAGCCATTCAAGATTTGGCTGATTCTGGATTGCCTATTTTATCATTACGTACCTGTAAAGCCGATGTTGTTGTTGGATTACCTGAAGGTGTCAATGAGAAATTATCCAAAGAATATCATGATGCCGGTAATGAAAATGGTAGATTATGGAGTAGTTCCGGTAAATGGGCTGTCATTTCATACAACAAATAGATTTTACATATACATTTTTTTCTTATTTTTTATAGAATAAAAACTTTTAGCTATACTATATATCACCGGCTTTTCTTGAATTACAAGCAACTATTTTAAATTTATCAACATTCAACTCCAAATCTCCACCGTCTTTATCCTTATTTTTATCTTTATCCTTCGCACTCGATGAACCACTCCCACTATCATTATCTTTAGACACATCATTTAATTTAATAATGACATTTTTAATAATAAATGTCCAAACATCATCACAGAATCTATAAGTATCCAAATCCCCTTTAAACACTAATTTCGATTTAGCTAAATTATTTTCATTTTTTAAATTTTCCGCAATAATTCGATCAAAATTGTTTAGGATTCTATTTGCTAATTGTGGTTGGATTTTCTCATCGGAAATTAACGTATCTAATGCATCAGTTAATGTCACTCCTATGGTTGATCTCCTATAAAGTTCATAATATGCTGGTGCCGACATTCTTGCGTGGTTTCTATTTGGTTTGGTATTGGATTAATAATTGATAGTTGATGGAGATTTGGGGTTTTTTTTGTTCTATGGCTTTCTTGAATTTCTTTGGTGGTGTTTTGCTGTTTTGTTGATTCTCACACGACTCTTATATATATATATTCTTTTTTTTGCCAGTGATGATGGAATATAGAAATATCCTTCTAGAAAATTTATCAACTTTTATAATTCCAGTTTACTTTTGATAATAAGCTCAAGCATGGCTAACGACAATAAGGAACAATTAACAGTATCAGAAAGATACAAATTAACAATCTCACAATACCAACATCTCCTCCTGCTGAGTACCACTCAACGACCAGATTCTATAGAGTACCAAACACAATTACACCATACCTTATCTGAATTCCAATTAGTTTTGAATTTAGTCAATCAATTAAGTTTATTCAGTGATAATGAACAACTTGATGAAATATCCACGAATTATATCCCATTTTTAAACGTGTGGTATTACATGGGTGATGTCTATTCCAGGGTATTCTCTCGTGTTGGTGGACCTGGTGGAGTGGATTTAGGGTATAAAGTTGAGAATTTAAATCTTGCGAAAGATTCAATATTAACATACCTTGAAACATTGAAAAACTACCAAGTCTTATCATCTGATCAAGTCAAGAAGTTTACGGTGTTGAAAAAAGGTGAAAATTATGAAATTGGTCCCATGAATAAACGTGCAGAAAAGATTGAAAATTATAAATTGGAAAAAGAATTAACTTCAAAATTGAAGATCCTTGATGATGAAGGTGATGGGAATGAAGAAGGATTAGGAAAATTCGATGATGAGATCGTAAGAACGGTTTATATTGATCAATTGAAACTATTCACTTTGAAATCATTTAACGTATTAGAATCATTAACAATGGAATTACAAGTGCTTCAAAACCGCCCCCTTCCTATATCATCATCCTCCACCTCCACCACTCAACAAGATCAAAATCAAGATACTCGTTCAAAACAATATACTAAAGAGAATGATTATGGATTCACGACAAAATTAGAATCGGCACCTAAATTATCATACCAAATCAATGATTTAATAAACAAGCAAGGGAAAATATTACAACCTTTTACAATCACATCACAGAAAGAAACTTTAAAGAAGAAAGTCTTTGGTACGGGTCAAGTATTGCCAAGTATGACCGTTGAAGAGTATTTAGATTATGAATTGGCTAATGGGAAACTATTAAAAGATGAAGTCAAAGATAAACCACCTAAAGATGATGAAGATGAAGACGACGAGGAGGAAGAATTGGAAAAGAGACAATGGGATGATTGGAAAGATGATAATCCTAAAGGTGCTGGTAATATGAAAGCTAATATCGGATAGGTGTATTAATATATATATTTTGTAAGTTCTATGTAAATATTGAAGAATCATCATCTAAGTTTTTCAACCATTGTAAATATTCTACTTTAACGTCATCTAATTTAACCACTGATCTTTCTTCTGTACCAGAAGGACTATAAGTGTATTTCAAAATCCATTTATCTTGATCATTGGTGAAACTTTTAAACACATTTAGAATAATCATATAAAGTTCCAATATCTTTAATTTGACTTTTCTATCAACATTATCACCATCAGATGAAGAGGAGGAGGAGTTCTCTGATCTGAATCTGGTAATGAATCGATATAGTGATTCAATTGCACCTCTCTTATCCCCTAATTCTTCTTCACTTTGTTGTATCAACGAAGATGAGGCGCCGAATAATCTCCATGAATATAAATATTGGTAGATTTTCAAAGATTGGGATAAACTTGCTTCGTTGGCAATTTTAAGAATTGTTTCATCAACAAGGGAGAAATATTTTTTATAAATTTCATAATCTTTGTTTTGTCCAGTTGAATTGAAAATGGTGTCTAATTTCAGTTGTACAACAATCTTGGTGATGAATTTACCAAACAATTTTTTAAATTCTGGAGCGGTAGTTAAATTATTTAAACATTTGGTAATGGTATCATAATTTGATATACTTAATGACAATTCAAATAAATTAAGATAATATTCTTGTTGAAGTTTAAGGTCATCAAGTTCATTATCAATTGCCAATTGTTCGAAATCTGATGCAATTTCAATAAACTTAGTTTCAGTTTCAACACTCTTGTTATTTAATTTAATTTGTGATTGGGTTAATTTAGATAATCCATGGAAATATTGTGCTTTACTTGGTGGTTCAACATGTAATAAAACATCTAAAAATCCTGTAAGTTGATCATTTTTAGAACTCAATTGTTCAAGTTTATCCTTTGGTTTGATATCTTTGAAGTTTGCGTAATCTTTTGAAAAAATTTCATAAAATGATTCTCCATCATTGGTGAATAAATAGATCAACCCCATTAAGAACTTTTCAAGTGTATTATTTGGATTTAGTTTATTCAAGAATTTCTGTTTCAAATAAAACCCTTCTTGGCCATTAATCAATTCAATAACAACATCTATCAAGTAATAACCTTCACCATCACTTGGAGAATTCAACACATTATTATACAAGTAATCAAATGCATCATTCAATTGCGAGTCGTTAATAAACGCTCCTAATTGAGAAGGATCTTCTTCTGAGGAAGAGACCAATTTCCAGAATATGGAATCTTGTAATTGACTAATTGATTTGGTTTCAACTTTATTATTTCTCGTCAAACAAGTATTAAATATAGTATCCAATACATTATAATTCCATAATGATTTACGAATTTCATTTAAGAATCCCACCACGGCATCATTGGATTCACAAATAATCAATAATATTACTAAATCCATCAACAAACCTTCATGAACAGATATGATATTCTTAAAAGTTACAATTGTAGAAATCTTGTTGAAAATACCAACTTCACTATCAGTATTACCACTGATCAATTCAAACCCATTATTCTTACCAATGAGCGACTTGACAAGTTCGATGGCATCAGGAATCTTTTCCAATTCTCCAAGCGCTGCTTGAATTTCACCAGGAGTTAGTTTACCTTCGATGAATTTCTTAAACAACAACGTCACATCATCAGCAGAAACGTCGTGTTTTACGAATTCTTGATATAATCTGTGGTAACTTTTGCTTGAAATAACTGTTCTAAACTTGTTGAAAATATTCATTAATTTCCCATCAGGACTAGATAAAGATTTGTTGACAAAAGTTTCAAAATAATTGGAAGCACGGAATAACCCATACCCATTAACATGTAAAGTTAAAGCTCTATCTTCAAACAAAGTCAAAGACAACACTTCATCACTTAGTTTTTTAAACTCATCACATAAAGATTGTAATTTGAACCAATAATTCTTAGCTGTCTCTGGGGTGCTTTGACTTTTGATTATATCTCTGGTAGCTTGACGGATATTTTCGGTGGTGATTTGCACATTTGATTTCCAATGTTGACTTAAAATTTGAACTGACGTGGATACTATCAATTGATCATAATTCCCAGAATTGAAAATCTTATCGAAATAATCTTCTGTATCATGGTATGCTGAAATATCATCATCACCAATTTCACAGTTACCTGGATGTGAAATACTGATTGATAAGATTGATCCTGTGGTTAAACTAATAGAATATTTAACCAATATCGACGATGTGTTTGACTTCCATAATATGTGATAAGCCAAGTTGTTGCCATTGTCGGCTATCTCGACTTCATAATCTTGTATAAACCAAATTGTGTTCTGGAAAGTAGATTCATGATAAAAAATATCAGACGAAGATAATAAAGAATTTGGAACTTCAGGTTGAAATGCCAAGTCAGTCAATTCCTTAAGAGCGTAGCCTTCTGTATCAAGTTCAAAAACTTTGAAAGCGAACATACTTTTGGAAGAATCTCCTGATTTGGTATTGAAGAAAAATGTAATGTATTGTTTACCATTGTGATTAATAAGTTTGAAATATTTGCTTGGAATGGTAGGTAACCAATAATCATGGTCACCATCTTTGCTATCTTCTGTAAGTGGGAAAGATGATAAATTTTGATGAGTTTCCAATTGCCAAACTTTTAAAGTTTTATTCACGGATAAAGTTATAACAACATCACCAATTCTCAAGGCATCAACAACTGAATTTGACGAAATTCCTTCCAAAACAATTTCTTCGTTCTTTCGGGCTCCAGATTTACCACCAAAAAGTCCAAAAAATGATACCATAGGTTTTTGTTCTTGGAAGTTACTAACGGTGAAATCACCAAGTATATCCAGTCTTTTAAAATGTAACAATCCACCATCTTTCAAAGACACAATTAAATTCAATTCATCTAAATGTTTCATGTAAAACGGAGCAGATCTTAATTCAAACGAATAAGGAACTGAAATTTGTCCCCAAGTGTCGAAATTGGTCAAAGATAATTTCTGGTTCAAGACAAAATTATCCACAGAAACTTTCAAAGTAACACATAAGTAACTCTCATCTATGAAGTCAATTATTATGTTATTACCAACTTCATGATATTGGACTGTGATACAATTAGTCGAAACAAGTGGATGGGGTAAATCAAATATCAAATTCTGGAATTTGAATCCAATTCCATTCAGATGAAATTCCAACGGAGCCAAAACGATTGTTTTCAAATCACTTAAAACAGATACAGAAGCTGCATTGACGATAGATTGAGGCAGAAACTTTATGATAGTACCCAAAGTTGCTGTTTGTTTTTGGAATTGAGCATTTGGTGATGGTGATGGTGTGGTGGAAGAAGAAGAAGAAGTGGTGGTATTGTTTTCATGGTATGTAAGTGGTAGTTTGATGTGATAGTTGAATAAACTATCCTTATACCCAACTATACTAGAAGATGAATACGAGACATCCATATTAAGAGGGTTGATCTTGGATTGTTATGGTTTGTTGATAGTTTTCAATGCCCAAAAAAAAAAGAGAAAAATCTCATCAATGAATATTTTTTTTTTTTTTCGTTGTTGTTGATAGTTTTTCAATCCAATTCAATTACATTCAACCAACTAACCCACTAGCCAACAAACAAATACCAAATGTCTTCTGTTGTTTATTACAAGTTTTTACATCAAAAGAGTAAGAGTGTGATCCATTTCGATGGTACTTCCATAAGTGTATTTGATTTAAAAAGAGAAATCATTTTACAAAATCAATTAGGTTCAGGACAAGATTTCAATTTGAAATTATATCATTCTGAACAACCTGACCAAGAATATGAATTAGATCAAGATATTATACCCCGATCAAGTTACGTGTTAGCTAAACGTTCACCAGCTTTCTTAAAACTGGGCAAGTACAATAATGCAATGAGATATGTCACTGGTAAACCAAGAATAAATCGAAGGGCAATAACTACATCCAACGCCGCCAACAATTCCACACTAACAAATAATAATACAAATACCACTGCAGGTGGTGCAGTACAACCATTAGATGAAAATGCTACAGAAGAAGATAGAATCAAATTGATGTTTCAAAATCAAAGTAATGCTTGGGAACAAACACAAGAGGATTTATCCCATCACAAAATGATTTTCCATAAACCAACAGCACCAAGTACAAATTCCAAACAAGATGACCAACCACCACCAGGTTATATTTGTTATAGATGTGGTAAGAAAGACCATTGGATTAAGAATTGTCCAACTAACAATGACCCAAACTTCGAAGGTAAAAAAATCTTGAGAACCACCGGTATCCCCAAATCTTACTTGAAGACTATTAGTCGAGAAGAAGTTGAAAGTAAAGCCAATTCATTGACAACTAACGATAATGGTGATGTGGTGGATACTGATGGTAATGCAATTTTGATAACCGAAGATGGTGAATATGCTATAGCAATGGCAGATTCCAAAACATGGAAGAATTATCAAGAAAAATTACAAAATGCTGCTTTGAAATCCAAACGTGAATATGAACAGAAATTAGTTGCTGCTGTTGAACAAGATAAAAAATTTGAATTCTTGGATCCGTTAGCAACTGATGTCAAGAAGGTATTGACAGCACCAATTGTTATGACTCCATGTTGTACTGATAGCTCCAAATTACAAAAAATGAAGAATTTCAACTATAACCAATCAGAATTAGAAAGTGTGTTGATTGATAATGATTTCCATTGTCCTAATTGTGGTAAAGAAGATGTTTTCATTGATGCCTTGATTGCCAATGAAGAACTAGAGAAACAACTCAAAGAGTATGTGGAGTCAAAAGAAACTGAATTGAGTATAAAAGATCCAAGCAAACGTACTGCTGCTGAAATGGAAGCTGAAGTAGATGCTAATGAAGAAAGCACAGGAAATGAACCAGACACTAAAAGACAGAAAGTAGGAGTGGTTGACCCAACAACAACAATTCCACTACAACCAGGTATGTATCCTCCACCACCACCAGCTGGTGCATTCCCATTTGCTATACCACCAGGAATGCCAATTCCACCACCAGGATTCCCAATGATGCCACCACAGGGGTTTATGCCTCCACCACCTGGTCACCCTCTTCCACCTCATAATCCTAATTTTAATCCTAACCAAGGTGGTCAACATTTCAATAATAATACCAATAATAATAATAATAATCAATAAATTTAAATAGTTAATGTACGAATAGCCCTAAAAAAATGTAAACGCGTATCACGTGACACATTATTACTATAAAAATTCAACGAAGAAGAAGAAAAAAATTTTTCAACAACTCATCTTACTTTTTCTTTCTTTCAACCAATAACAAAATTTATTTTTTAAATAAATACTAATTTGTATGTTTCTTTTGCATTAATAACTGAAGAAGAGTTTTGGAAAAGTTTTCAATTATAAAAGGATGAACACGAATAATCATTTAAACTAGAGTCTGTGACCTTAATTGGAATGATCAGAAAATTATTTTATGCATGGCTTTCTGACT
>JAKTVF010000261.1:0-12720 GCA_030557055.1 Candida tetrigidarum | reverse complement strand
TTTTTTATTTTGTTTATTTTGATTTTTTTTTTTTATTTTTATTTTTTTTTTTTTTGTTTATTTTTTTCGTTTGCACTATTATTTGCCATTTTTTTTCTTTTGTTCTATATCTCTTATTCTATCCATGTAGAGTGAGTTGCTCCACTTGATGGCATTACAGTAACCATACCAGGTGTCGTCTATCCTTTAGAACCTATGAAAGGTGTCAGATTTAAACTCATCGACACCCCCACACCCCTGAACTAATGGATTAATTAGTTGTCCACTATGTCCTAATCTGGAAAATGCACTTAAAAAAATTGAGTTTGAAGCAAGTCGACCGTGATATTCCCTAATCAGGAAATGTTCAGAGAGAATTCGGCTCGCTTTTTTTTTTCTGTCCTTTTTTTTTTTTTTTTTTTTTTTTTTCCTCTTATTTTTTTTTATTGGTATTTTTTTTCCAACTATGGTAATTTTTTTTGCTCTTTAATATAGACCAGATATATACTTTAATTAACGGACACTGGGGAAAAAAAAAAAAAAATAAACAAACCCACAATCACCTTCTATTTTGACTAACAAACGTCTACGTTTACAAACAATCAGACAAACTAACAAATAAAAAAAAAACCATATAAATTATCACCTAAATTTCCTTATTTTGAATTTTCTTATTTTCGAAAAATCTTTTTCCTTTCTCCCTTTTTTTTTATTCCTTTAATCCAAATTATTTAAATTAGTTTGTTCTTTGTGGATCAAATTTTCTATTATACCCATTAGGTATTATTTATTAACCACGAAAAAAAAAAAAAAAGTCAGGAAATTTTTATAAAATTCCTTTTTCTACATAAATCCCAAGAACTGATAGAAATACCATTAGAGGTAAAATAAAATAAAAATAAAATAAAAGACAACTCACATTCTTCACGTTCATCAGTTGCTTCTTTTTTTTATTTATTTATTTATTTATTTTTCCTTATTTTGTATTAATAACTTCCCATTCGTTCAATTAGATACCATTGACTTGTATCTACTTTGTTTCTGTTAGAAGTTGCCTAGTTAGTTAAGAAGCCAACCCTATATTTATTTATTTATTTTTTTTTGCAAGAAGATTTCCAAAACAAGCAAAGAGAGAGAGGGAAAGAGAACAGGAAACTTGACAGAATAGTTTTTTTTTTTTTTTTGAACACACAGAAAAGTAAGGGAAAAAAAAAAAAGAACAACCAGAGAACTAATACTAGTTACCATTCTCTAGTTACAATTCCTCCAAAATATTTCATTTATGGCCCGTTTTAAATTTGGCAGCAAACATAAAAAGAAAGATCAACATTCAACAGACGTAGATCGCGATTCTACTGCATCAACTACAGCTTCATCAATTGCATCCGAGAAAAAAAGAACCAGCAGGAGACTCACAAGCATTTTACACAGTTCCCCACCAAAACAACACCATCCCCGCCAACAACAACAACCACAACAACAACAGCTACAACAAGAAAAACAACTTCAACAATCTCCAACACAAGAAATACCAAAATCCATACCAGTATCACAACCAGAACAAATGCCACTGATTACCCCGCAACAAAACATCCACCAACAACAGCCTCCATCATCAGTTGTTTCTCCATGGAACAGATGTAAGCTTTTCGACTCCCCATTTCCTCGTTATAGACACGCTGCTGCCACTGCTGCGAGTGACAAGAATGAAATCTTCATTATGGGTGGGTTGAAAGATGGATCTGTTTTTGGCGACACTTGGAAGATTTCCCCAGACCATACCCACGGCTATGTTGCTCAACAAATCGAAATCACGAACAACAACAACCCACCAGCACGAGTGGGCCATTCTGGTGTTCTTTGTGGGAATGCGTTTATCATCTATGGTGGTGACACTGTTGACACCGATTTGAATGGGTTCCCCGACAACAACTTCTACTTGTTCAACATCAACAACAACAAATACACCATACCAAGCCATATTCTCCACAAACCAAACGGACGTTACGGACACTCTGTTGGAGTTATCTCCTTGAACAATTCTTCCTCCCGTCTCTACTTGTTTGGTGGACAGTTGGAAAACGATGTTTACAACGATTTGTATTATTTTGAATTGAATTCCTTTAAATCCCCCAAGGCATCATGGGAATTGGTTGAACCGCTCAACAGTTTCAAGCCACCTCCTTTGACCAACCACTCGATGTCGGTCTACAAGAACAAGATCTATGTGTTTGGTGGTGTTTACAACAACGAAAAAGTCTCAAATGATTTGTGGGTGTTTGATGCCACCGATGACAAATGGACCCAGGTCAACACTGTGGGTGACATTCCCTTGCCCGTGAACGAACACTCCAGTTGTGTTGTTGACGATAAGTTGTACATCTACGGTGGTAATGATTTCAGTGGTATCATCTACAGCTCTTTGTACGTCTTGGACTTGCAAACGTTGGTATGGACCAAATTGAGACAATCCGCAGAAGAAAATGGACCCGGTCCAAGATGTGGTCATTCGATGACGTTGCTCCCAAAACTGAACAAGATTGTTATCATGGGTGGTGACAAGAATGACTACGTCGACAGCGACCCTAACAACTTTGACACCTACGAAACTTTCAACGGTGAAGAGCTTGGAACAATGATCTATGAATTGGATTTGAATACCGTTGAATACTTTATGGGTGCATCTGCTCCTACTCCGGTACAACACTACGTTGCTGACGACAGAGACCACGATGCTATTGTGGACGAGGACGACCAATTCGACAGACCAAGGAAGCTTGCAGCTTCATCAAGAAAAGATGTACAGGCTCATGACCATGCGCGAAGCTTTTCTGCTGGTCCAGAAGATTTTGCTACCCCACAGGCATCTGCTCGTGGTTCGCCATCACCAGAAAGAAGGCGCGACGACAATTTTGTGGAAGTTGATTTACCTTCAGCCACTATTTCTCAAGTCGATGAAGATGCACCATACGATTCAACTTACTTGAATGAACCTAGTGTTCCTCAAATTCAAGAACGACAAGCAGAAATAGATGAAGCAAACGACACGTTCGGAAACGGTGAAATGCCAGCAGGACCATTTAGAAGAAGATCCCTCGATCCACGATTTGACGATGGTGTGGGTGCCGGTTTATCTGAACCAGCTGCAGTTACTCCAGGAATAATGGGCGCTGCTGCGGTAGGTGGTGCAGTTGGTGCTGCTGCCGGTTTAGGTGCTGGCATGTCTGGAAATGGGTATGCTTCTAGAAATGTACTTGATGGTGGTGATGTTCATGATGATGATGATATTGTTGGTAACGATCATCATCACCTCCGTGACAATGTGTTTGACAATGACGGTTTATCAGGTACTACTTCACACAACGTCAATGTGCCGTTGCAAAAATCACGCGACATTTCGTCTACTCCAGGAATGGATCAATCTCAGCCAGATGGCAAAGTGAAAAAGATCATTTCTGAGTTGACCAATGAATTGGTTCAGTTGAAGGCTTCCACCAAAGAGCAAATGCAAAAGGCGTCTGAGAAAATTGAACATTTGGAACGTCAAAACTCATTGTTACAGGAATCCCAGCTGCGTGATGTTGACTCTTACACCAAGCAACTCAATGAGAAAGACTCACTTATTCATGAATTGAAATCCTCGCTCGACCCAAGTGCATGGGACCCAGAACAACCACAGTCCGCCACCAATATTTCCGAATTGAACAGATACAAATTGGAACGTTTGGAGTTGAACAATAAGTTGCTTTACTTGGAACAAGAAAATGCCAAGATGCGTGAGAAATTCGAAGAATTCGAACCATTTATGGATAACCAAATTGGCGAATTAGACAAGTTCCAAAAAGTGATCAAAGTGCAAGAGGAACAGATTGAGAAATTGACCAACCAAGTCAAAGACCAAGAAGGTTTGCATAAAGAAATCCATGACTGGCAGGCCAAACACCAAAACTTGCAATTAGAATTTGACAACTATAGAGCCATTCACAACGACGACGAAATCTCGGATGCCGAAACCGAAGTTCCAAACGACGACCGTTCAATCTTGAGTACTGCCAGATCAAAGAAAGATATTTCATCACATTTGGAAAATTTGGTGGTTTTGTGGAACCAGAAACATTCCAATCTCAGTCGTGAATCCTCCGTCGCTCCAATGGGTGCAGGTGCTACTCCAGAAGAAAATCCGGTCGTTGCCAAATTGCAGAAGCAAGTTGAGGATTTGTTGCACATTAGTAAGCAAAATGAAATGACATCTTCTCAAGAAATTGAAGCTCTCAGACGTGAGTTGGATGAAAGATCTGCCTCCTTGAAGAATGCCGAAGATAACTACCGTGAATCTATACAATCAGTGAACAACACCAGTAAAGCATTACAGTTGCACCAAGACGAGTTAAGCAACCAGAGAATGTTGATGGAGAAATTGGTCAAAGAGAATAACGAATTGAAGATCTTTAAGAAGGCAAACAGCAAGAGAATGACGTCAAGAGATGGAACTCCTGTGATCAACGAATATGAACAAAACAATGGTAACACCGAAAATGCTCAAGATGATGGTGACGACGAGGCGGTCATTAGTACTGCTCATTTCAACATGAAGGTGAAAGACTTGGAAGCCGATTTGTATATAATGAAACAAGAAAGAGACCAGTTGAAGGAAAATGTTACTACCTTACAAAAGCAACTTTATTTAGCACAGAATAATTAAGTTTGAGTGCACATTCTTCCTTCTACCACCCCCCACCCGATTCTTTTTATTATTATTATTATTTTATTATTATTATTTTTAGTATTATTGATTTTTCTTAATTTTATATAAACACTATGTATTACAAAAAAAGAAAGAGAACAAGACGTTTCTTGTTTCTTCTTGAATAACAAATAAATGTTTGAATTTATACATCTGTACTTGAATTGTTATCTTGGGGTACAACCAAGCGATCGTTGTTAACTGTCATGTAGTTTGGTGCTGTGTCGATTGGCTCTTGATACAAATCATCTTCAAGTTGTATTTGCGATGGGGATGAATGTCCATTGCGATAGGTGAAAAATGTAAACTGGTTGGCACTTGGTACTTGCACAGGACTGGCAGTATTAGCATTTTGTTGTGGTGCTAATACCGATGCTTGTGTTGATGATAGTGCTGGTATTTGTGAAGGTGCTTGTGTTGGTGCTTGTGTTGGTGCTTGTGATGGTGCTTGTGTTGGTGCTGATGATGGTGGAACAGAGTGAAGGTTATGCTGTGACATGTGGTGGTGGTGTTGGTCGTCGTTGATTTGATTATGGTCTGTATGATTTATGTATTGTTCGTTATGGCCATTCTCAGCGCTTCTACCTTCTTCGTGTTCCTCCTCTAGTTGTTCTTCTTCTCCTTCTCCTTCTTCTTCTTCTTCTCCCGGTGGTGCGGAAGGTAACAAACTAGTTTCAAGTTGTCTCATTCTTTCCTTTTCTGATAACTCTGATTGCCCTTGTATATTGGCCGCAAAGTCGTATTGTGGGACAACATTTTCGTATGGAGGAGTGAAAACATTAACTGCAGCAGCTTCGGGGATTGGGTTAATAGCAGGAGCTTGTTGATGATCCACTGGTGAATTAGGCGAGGAAGCTGTGAAGACGGCTGGGGACAAATTCGTATTCGATGCCATCGACGAGGACCTGGCAGACATTGACTCGTTTTCGGGTGGTTCTTGAATTGCAGTCAGACGATGTGTTCCGATAGTGATTTCTGTTGTCAATTGTAAGAATTTCTTCAGTCTCTTGAATCTGTCTGTGTTGATGTAACTCGACCGTTCATTCTGGGTAGAATTGTAATTGAATTTAAAGTTCTCTAGTGTGTTGTTTGGTGGGTTGTTTGTATGACTATGCGTTTCAACGTCGGAGTCCAATGCAACTGGCTTGCCAGAAAGATTAATCAAAACTTCAACAAAATACTGGAAAGACACCAATGGACAGCCCACAATTGTTGGGAATGCATCAGCTGGCACTCTCACAGATGAATTTATCTCCGACTGGAACGTGACAGGATCCACATATAAAGGCAAGATCAATTGTTGCAAGTCCTTTCTAAACGACTCAACCACTCCGTCTGGGCCGTTATCTAGACGGCACACCCTGACTAATGTTATAATTATTCCATTGAAATCTTGAATCTTCTTCAAATGGCTAATGGAAAGTTTAAGCGGTATGAGTTCTCCTCGCAAGTACCCTCTTTGCGGCACCTCCAATATCACTTTGATTGTCGGCACTGATGTGGATTTGATGGACTTGTGGTCTGAAGAATCTTCCATATTACTACTGTTCTCCAAAACCGAATGGTCATGCTCGTTGGACGATATGGTATTTACAGTTGAATTGGACGTTTGTATTCGCGATAGTTTTGTTGATCTTGGATCCTTGATTATTAGTCTTTTGGGTTTTGGCTTCGATAATTGTGACACATCAATTGGATTGACCAAACTTATGACTTTTTCCGAAATGTACGCCGGATTGACCAAAAATTTCTTTTTACTGAAACTTCCGTTACTTGCATTATCGTTCAAAGGTGGCGTAGCAGGTGTTGTATATGACGAGGAATTACCAATGGAGGCTTTCAAGGTGTAATTTATGGATCCCTTCCCAAAGTCTATCGAGGTGTACACTCTTTTATTTGGCAATTTGACAATGAACGGAAATACATGTTCACCTTTTAGAAGCCCGTTTTTAAGCTCGTCGTTGGGATCCTCTGGGTCTTCTTCCTCGTCCTTCCCGTATATCTTGATAATGTGATCGAATAGTGTGTGCTTCAACGGTCTTAGTTTCAGGTGGCTTGACGCATTTATCTTGATGAAGCCCAATAATGACAACGTAATGACAATGTTCGCTAGGTTCTTCTTGGAAATTAAGACAATCTGACCAGACACCTCTTCCCCAGGTAACCATACCTTGTGTGGGTGATCTAGTTGGATGTAGAAGTCGTCTATGGAGTGGTAGTCAATTTTGAAGTTGGAGTAGGATTCATTGAACAATTTAGGGGTGGGTAGTATTTTCGAAACCGCACGTCTCATGGTGGTACGATTAGTTGTGGAATGAGACCTATATGGATGGAACTGGACGGGTTGGAGATATATTGATTAATGTTTACGTTCTTTGGTTTAGCCAACTAGAAATACGGTAATGCGCCTAATAATTCTTAAAAGTCAAATAAGAAATTTTTCTTGAAAATAAATAAAAACAAAAAAAAAAAAAGAAAAAATCCAGACACCCACAATAATTTTTATTTTTTTATTTTTTTTTTCTTGATTTTGCCTGTTGGTGTTGTTGTAGTACCGGGATTATGTTTATAATGCAATATTAATTAACCCTTGGTTAAATATTAAATACAAAATAAATTAAAAATTAAAAATTAACAAAAAAAAAAAGGAAAGGAGAAGGTGTGTGTGTATGTGTACGTGTGAATGCGTGGGACTTTATTTTCTTTTTTTGGTTAAAAAAAAAAAAAAAAAATTCTTGTCTTAGTAATCAATGTAATATGTCTCTATGATTTGGTTATATAAATACCTGGTAGTTCTTGGAATGAATAATCTCTGAAGTAATATAAGAATGGTTTGGAAAAAAAAAAAAAGAAGAAGTTAGGAGTGAAAGGTGACTTGTTGTATTTTTATTATTTTTTTTTTTTTGGTTGATTATCTAAAATGAGTAAAGGGCATAAACACACAGAATAGGGGTGTGTAAGTGGACAAAAACCCAAAAATTTGGTTATTTTATTTTTTAGTCTCCTCCCAGTGTTAGCAAAACTAATGAGCAAACAAATAGGCTTTGTTTCTTTAAGCCACACCTCCTTCTAAGGCGTTGCGTTTCTATTGGTCAGCTTTTTATTGAGTCTGTGTAGGTAGTTTATTTACGTCACCTTGGGGCTGTTCTTAATCTCAACAACGTGTAGGTTAAGCAGCATGGGTGGAGGTGCGTTCGGATAAGGAGGGGTAGGGAGATATTTAGTTTTGTAATTGTAATGCATATTGAAATTCACTTCTCACTCTTTAATTCCGATAAGAGAAGGGCTGTGTTTGTGTGTTTCAACATTTGGGGATCCATTGTAAGGGAGTTAGTCCTTCTCATCCTCGTCCTCGTCCCCATTGCCTTGTTGCAACAGGGAATTAGGTGTTACATTACGAACTTTCTCATCATCATACGTATAATAATTTGACGTGCGATTTCGGTTTTTCAGTTTACAACGCTTGGATGTCTAGCATAATTACAATCATCATAGTTACCAATTACTTGTCGCCTCCCAACGTACCAGCAATAATAATATAAAACAGAGAAACGTGCTAAAGAATCCTACGTCGTGCGTTTTCCCGTATGCTCTAATTTCAAGCACCATCTAAATTGTTTGTCTCTTCGGGCGGAGAGCGGGGGGATGTGGGGGGTCTAGATCCATTGTTATGGTGATAGATGGACAAGAAAAATTACTCGAACAATGCAAAACTAAATCGTTGCCGTATACACAAACTCGTATCTAGGAGCCAAAAAAAAATAGATATGTATATACCACTGCAACCCTTCAGAGTTGTCTGATTACACTGTAAACTAGAAAATAAAATTATATTGCAAGAAGAACTATTTAATAATAATATACAGCCTAATCAAAAGTCTTTTTAGTACCTTTAAATTCAGAGGTTCTGTTTGGTCTTGGAGTGGTGTTTCCTGATCTTGGAGTGGCAGATCTTTCACGACCGCCAAATCCACCTCTTCTATTGTTGTTGTTACCGCTGTTGTTGAAATTGCTGTTATCTCTTGGTGCGGAGTAGTCTAATCTACATGGACGGCCTTCAATGTATTGTCCATTTAATGCTTCTAAAGCAGCTTTAGCTTCGTCGATGGAGGAGAATTGAACATAACCAAATCCTTTAGGTTGTTGAGTATCTGGATGGGTTGGGATTCTGCAGGAGATAACATTACCATATTCACCGAAAGTATTGAACAAACCGTCTCTGCTGGCGTTGAATGAAAGGTTACCAACAAACAAGGTGTCACTTGGAGGAGATTGGGAGTCACCAAATTGTTTGGCTCTGTCGTTGGATTTGGATGCATGTGGTTTACCAGTAGACATGTCCAAGTTGATTGGTCTACCGTCAATTTCTTTGCCTTGCAATTCTTCAAGAGCTTTTTCAGCAAATGATTTGCCTTCAAAGTCAACGTAACCATAACCTCTGGATTTACCGGTAGCTCTTTCCATTATAACTCTAGCACCGATAACACCACCAATATGTTCGAATTCTCTCTTTAACCAATCATCGTCGATGTTCCAAGACAATCTACCAACAAACAAAGTAGCTGGTTCTTCATCACTGGCAGCCTTGGTCTTCTTAACTGGAGTAGAAACTTCTTGTTCTTCTTCTTCTTCTTCGACTTCCTCAATCTTACGTTTCTTGGAGTCAGTTTCTTTTTCAGAATCAGAGTCGGAGTCAGAGTCGGAGTCGGAATCGCTGTCTGAACTAGAACTAGAACTTGAGCTATCAGAATCGCTGTCGGAGTCTGAACTTGATGAAGCTTCTTCTTTCTTTTCAACTTTGGTGACCTTTTTGTCTTCTTCTTCTTCTTCATCGCTTGAGTCACTGTCAGAGTCGCTGTCAGAGTCACTGTCGGAGCTTGAAGAGCTTGATGATTCACTATCAGAACTTTCTTCTTTCTTGGTTTCTTTCTTAGCAACTTTTGGTTTCACTTCTTCCTCTTCTTCATCGCTTGAATCACTGTCGGAATCGCTTTCAGAACTTGATGAGTCGGAGCTTTCTTCCTTCTTAGCTACTTTTTTCTTAACAACTTTCTTGGTTTCCTTTTCTTCTTCTTCATCGCTAGAAGATTCTTCTTCAGAACTGCTATCATCAGAACTGGATTCTTCTTCGGAACTGGAATCAGTAGAACTGCTTTCTTCGGAGGAGCTTTCTTCTACTTCTTCAACCTTCTTAGCTGGTTTGCTTTCCTTCTTCTTGGACAATTTCTTGTCAACTTTTGATGCTTTAGCCATTATTATTTATTATTATAGTATACTATAGAAAGTAATCGAAACTACTAAATTTTTTTTTTTTTTCAGAAAGTTTTTTTTTTGTTCTTATGGTCAAGTGATGAGATGAGGGAACCACAAAAAAAAAAAAAAAAAAAATGAAAGCAATGAAGGAAAAAAGGAAAAAAAAAAATACTCGGCTAATTCGTATGAACCTTCCCTGTGTTTCTCACTGCTTAATTAGGAAGTCTATGAACCTCCTGTTGCGGTGGCCACAAAACTAAATTATCGCTCCGTTAGGACATTTATTGTTTTTGTTTTCGATTCTAATCTCACACCATTACTTAAATCTGAAATTTTTCACATTACCGTATTTCCCCTCTCTATTTGAACTACTTATAATATCCCTTCTAATTCGGTTCTTTTTTTTTTTCTTTAAAAAAAGTATAATCCAACACCTTGGTTCATTATCTATTCCTTTCCCACCAATCCAACATCATCAACCCAATTATGATTCAAAAGATTTTCCAAAGATGGTCTTCAAGGATACCTCCTGTGAAGCTCCAGTATAAAAACATGCTCAGAGACCCTTCCAAGAAGTATCCTCCACCGAAACAAATCAACTTACCAAACAGAACTTGGCCAAGCAAAGTGATCACAAAAGCCCCACGTTGGTTGTCCACAGACTTGAGAGACGGTAACCAGTCCTTACCTGATCCAATGTCAGTTGCCCAAAAGAAGGAATACTTTCACAAGTTGGTCGACCTCGGATTCAAAGAAATCGAAGTTTCCTTCCCCTCAGCTTCTCAAACCGATTTTGACTTCACAAGGTATGCTGTGGAGCATGCACCAGAAGACGTTGCTATCCAAGTGTTAACACAATCTAGAGAACCATTGGTCAGAAGAACTGTGGAATCCGTCAAAGGTGCCAAAAAAGCCATTATCCATATCTATTTAGCCACGTCAGATATTTTCCGTGAAGTTGTGTTTGGTATGTCTGAAGAAGACGCCGTTGCCAAAGCAATTGAAACCACCAAGCTTGTAAGATCATTAACCAAAGATGATCCAAACATGCAAGAAACCGAATGGAATTTGGAATTCTCTCCAGAATGTTTCTCCGATACGCCAGTTGAATTTGCTGTTAGAATCTGTGAAGCCGTTAAAGAAGCTTGGGAACCAACTGCTGAAACCCCAATGATCTTCAATTTGCCAGCCACAGTTGAAGTTGCCGGTCCAAACGTCTATGCTGATCAAATTGAATATTTCTGCCAAAACATCACCGAACGTGAAAAGGTGGTTGTCTCTACCCATTGTCATAACGATCGTGGTTGTGGTGTTGCTGCTACCGAATTGGGTATTTTGGCAGGTGCCGACAGAGTCGAAGGTTGTATTTTTGGCAATGGTGAAAGAACTGGTAATGTTGATTTAGTCACCGTTGCCTTAAACTTGTACACGCAAGGTATCTCTCCAAACTTGGACTTTTCCGATATAGAAAGTGTCATTGATGTTAGTGAGCGTTGTAACAAGATCCAAGTGCACCCAAGATCCCCATACGGTGGTTCCTTGGTGGTCTGTGCCTTTAGTGGATCCCATCAAGATGCTATCAAAAAGGGTTTTGCCAAGCAATCTGGTGAACGCTGGGCTATGCCATACTTACCATTGGATCCAAAGGACATTGGCAGAAACTACGAAGCTGTTATCAGAGTCAACTCGCAATCAGGTAAAGGTGGTGCTGCTTGGGTTATTCTCAGATCATTAGGTTTAGATTTGCCAAGACACTTACAAGTTGCATTCTCCTCAATCGTGCAAAACAAAGCCGATGCCTTGGGTAGAGAATTAAAGGTCGACGAAATCGTTGAAGTGTTCAGCCAAGAATACTTGGTCAAAAGTCCATTATCTCTTGAAGACTTTGAGATCACCAAGAATAAGAATGATGAAAGACAAATTTTTGCTAAATTCAACAATGGGATTTCAGTTAAAGGTCAAGGTAATGGTCCAATCTCTGCATTCATTGATGCTATTTCCCAAAAATTCGGTGTTTTATTAGAAGTTGTCAATTATCAAGAACACTCTTTGGGTAGTGGGTCAACTAGTAAAGCTGCAACCTATATAGAATTGTCATACGTCAACGCTGCCAATGAAAAAGTCACCAGATGGGGTTGTGGTATTAACCACGATGTCTCTGAAGCTTCCATTGAGGCTATTCTCAGTGTAGTCAACACTTTGATTATCAACAAGGAATTAAAGATTTAGAAATAGGTTAAATATAAAGTAAAAGTTTGTTTGTTTGTTTGTTTTGCAGTCTAAAAAAAAAAATTGTAATAATATTTTTCCTCTTTACTGGCACACGTGTGCATTAGGGTTATAGCCCTACATATCTGTGCAGGAGTTGTATACCAACGAACGCCATTATGGTCAAACGAGAACAACAGAAAAAACAAAAAGAAATACTCACACCGATCGACTCAACGCCAGTCGATGGTAGTCGCGGTATCGAGGGAAAAGTTCTCGCGCTAGCCAGATTTGCTGGTTAGGGTGTTTGATTTTTTTTACACTTTCACCATCTCACCTGTGCTTTCTCATTACTGAATTTTTTTTTTTTTTTTTTTCCTGTTTCCTCTGTTTCTCTCTCTTTTTGTCCTTATTAAATTTTTTCTTATAGAATTTTTTTTTTTTTTGGATTTCTACTTTCTTTCAAGTATCAACCAACCATGTCCTCATTTGAAAAAGTTGTTGTCATTGATGGTAAAGGCCATTTATTGGGTCGT
>JAKTVF010000260.1:0-12782 GCA_030557055.1 Candida tetrigidarum | reverse complement strand
AATTTAAAAAAAAAAAAAAAAAAAAAAAAAAAAAAAAAGAAAAAAAAAAAAAAAAAAAAGAGAACAAACAGGAAAAATAATAATAATAATAAACTACAACAGAAGCAAAACTCAAATTATATTATAAGGCGGAAAATGGTTTGAGCTTGTAGATAAAAAAAAAGGGCAATTCTAAGAGAGGGAGAGGGGGGAGATAGGGAAACATACCAATGGCAATTAGTTATGGTTAGAATGTTATGGAAGTTCTCCCGAATCTCATGTCTTTCTTCCATTGCAAAGACAACCAGCGAAGATCAGGAAATGTGGAGGGAAACAACAGACGCGAATAAGAAGTGGAATTCCAGGTATATATTCCCACACTTAACTTAAGTTATCTCAAGAGGCAAAAAAAAAAAGTAAAAAATAAAAGTAAGAATAAAAATAAATCAAAATAAAAAGAAAAAGAAAAAGGTAATATGAAATTCGCATTTAAAGCATAATGGTCACAATAATAGGTGACCCTCGCCTGGATCAAATACAAAAAAAAATGGTTTGTGTTATAACTTTTGCTTTTGGCTTAGCTTAGCGTTTTTGCTTTTTGCTTTTTTGCTTTTACTTCTGGTTCTTGCGTTACTGGTGTACTTCCGTGACTGTAAACAACGATGGTTAAGATTCATCAGGTGTCGAGTATCAACCGAAACAAACGCAGAAGCAATAACCGTGATGTCACAATTGATAACGGAGTTTATTACTTTTTTTTATTTATGGGTGATCTGCAAACGTTTTTTATTTGCCTTGTCTGGTGTTGAGTTTGATAATTATTATACATTCATTACTTGCATGCCGCAATTGTGCCTATTTAAATATAATATTACAAAGTTGGGTTATATAACATGAACACGCGTTCACAATGAGGTACAATCTAGGTAATATTTCTCATTAATTAATAAGCAAGAGTACAAGAAAAAAAACCAAAAAAAAGGTGATATCACCCGTGGTATAGTACCGACTAAAACAGGACATTTTTTTAAAAAAACAAAAGATAGGAACAATGCCATGCAAAACCAAAAAGTGGTGTTTTAGATTATACATATCCAAAGGATACCTATGACTCTCTAACCAGAACAAACAAAAAACCCACATAAATTAAAAATAAATGAGGGGGCGATAAGCATAATGTGTTTGTGTTTAGTATACATAATACATAACTCTCGGAAACCGGGAGAAGGTGGGGCGGCTGATGGTGGAGACACTCTCGTTGTTTCCCTCGTGCTTCCCCTTTCATTGTTTAGTTTTTGTGTGTGTGTGTCGTAATTTATTTATTTTTTTCCTTTTTCTTTTTTCTTATCCTTCCGTCAGCTGATTCATGACACAAAATCAGAAATCCAAAAAATCGCATTCAAAATCACAACAATCCAAAAATTCTAAAACACTGCAACAACAACAACTACTAGGACAAGAACAAGAACATAAAACTCAAAAAAGAAAATTATATATAGAGATAACAAAATCTGCAGCTGTATTCAATTTAAATGCGCCTGTTTGCCTTATTACTCATTGACATATGTTTGTAGTACTCTCTAATCTAATCTCCACATGGTCAAACTATCACCCCTGAGGTTACATTTGATTTTTAGATTGGATACCAAAGAAAAACAGCAACACTACGATGGGTTTTTGGAAAACTTACGAGTTTTGAGGGTATTATGATGTTACAATTGCAAAGGGGGGAGGACTAAAAAAAAACTAAAGAACTAAAAAAGAAAAAGACTATAACTAAGAAAAAAAGCGGAGGAACAGAAAAATACCCCAATAATTCGAGGACAGAAAAAAAAAACAAAAAAAGTGGAGGTTTCTTTGTTCTGTGAAACAATAATCTGACGAAAGTGGAGAGACAATTATTAATATTCAGTATTTTCTAAATCACCATAATTGTTGATAATACTATTTATAATATTAATAATTATAATAATAAAAAAGGGGAACTAAAACCAAATAGAATAAGCACACAAAATAAAATACAACCGAATATGAAGAACATATAAATTCCCACTATTTACAATAAAGACTAAAACAAGAACAAAAAGAAAAAGAAAAGGTACTATTATTATTGAGTATGAGATCATCCAAATAAGAATCCAAAAAATATCCACCTTTATTGATTTGATTAGATCTCTCCATATATGAACTAGAGAATTTTAATAATAACCAAATGACTCTCTCTTACGAATTATCACCATATTTTATAAAACGGAGAACCTTCGGAGATAGAGCGCATTGAACATAGTTGCTTTTCTCTTGAGAAAAAAAACATCTGGGTTGACCATTCGACACCAACGACAATAAAAAAAATTCACCCACACACTCGGTTGTTCTTCCAACAGTAGCATGAATGACGACAAAAACAGCAGAGGGGATGAGGTGGGCGCATGACGAAGAGATTATTCTGATGAATCTATTTTTTTCACCCAGAAATAAATAAATCAAAACAATATAAGGATTATTTTTATCTAGACCATATACACGCCATAGAAACGTGGACCTAAAACAAGTCTCGCCTCATTTGGGGAAGTATGTTTACTATCGTTCATGAAAGTTGTCTAATTCATCTGTAGGAGTGGATTTTTAGTACCGCAAACATTATAAATTGAAAAATAATTAAATTAACCCATCACACATGCTTACTTGATCTGGCATGATAAATACCTACAGATCAGATAATGTATATACATATTTCTTGATAAATAAATTACGATAAACACACAAGAAATAAAATTATTTGGCCTGTAACGTATCAACCCAATGACTTTTTTTATTATTATAAATGTTCCCAGATGTTGAATAATATCGGCATGAACAAAAAAATTTCCAAAAGGAAGAATGAGGAACAATAATAACTAAATCAACCTTTTTGGTATTTAGTGATATATTTTACCAATCGTGCGGCTGATTTGGGAAAAGAATAAAATAAAACACAACACAAAAGAACAAGAGATTTAAATCCAGATTTTTTGCTAATTCATGTTGCTCATACCATTGTATATTTCATCCTATTGTAGATGTATAAGGAGGAAGAAAAATAATTATCATTAATAATAATAATAAGGTTTAAAAACCTAACAATAACTCCAAAAATTTTCCTATTTCCTATTCCTATTCCTCTTAGTTTATTGTCCCCTTAAATAGGAAACAAAGAGAATGTTTGGGTATTTAAAAGAGGGTTAAATGAATAATTATGAAGTGATGCATGTTTATTTTTGTTCATGAATAAAACTAAGATCTGATTAAATTCATATGGGAATAATAATAGAACAAAAAAATAAATATTACAAACACACGATTCATTCTGAATAATAATCGTCGTAGTTTTGTTTTCGGTATTTATTGCTCTCAAAAACAATAGAAACAAACATTTCTTGTGTGTTTCATCCCCTGTTCCTTTGCTTAAACGATCCAGTACTGTAGTACTATTTCACTATTATATTTTTCTAGAGTCACCGCTATTAGGTCTGATGTTCTGGTCCAGTTTATGAGATTCCTAAATTTCTGTGGAGTGCATAAAAAAATAGAAAAAGACACGAAGCGCAAATTTGAATCTACTGGATTGATTAACTTAATAAGGTTAGGGGCACTCACACTCACAAATGATCCACCAATGGGATTCTTCTACTCTCTACTATCTAATTCACTCCCCTCACAGTTATGATCCATGATAAACCCATGTTGCCACAAGGTAATGTTTAAACGTTATTTTCCTCGATTGTGTTGACAATAAAACTAACTTATCTTCTTTGTGATCTTTTCCTCTTGTGTTCTTTCCTCTTGTCCTCTCGTCCTTTTTTCTTCTTATTCTTCTTGTTCTTGTTTTAACTTTGCATTTTTGGAACAATCATAGTCATTCCATAATCCCACCTCCGAAACAACCAGCCATTAATAGGGTCATCCAGTTTCATGTGGGTTCTCAACTGCAACAATAACATTAACAATAACAAGAAAATAAATGAATCAGAGAATCATAATACAACAGAATAAATAATCACAGGAAATAAAAAGTGGAGAAATATTGAAATGTAACCTGTGCCTTGACCTGAACTTACATGTCCATTCCCATGCCCATGCCCATTTATCTTATCTATTCTGCATAGCTACTAAAAAAAAAAAAGAACAAATCCATACACAAATTTTTAAACTAAGTAATCGTACGTACAAAGAGTTTTCTTTAAAAAAAAATTATCACAGAAATGAACCTTAAATCTTAAATCATTTAACCTTAAAATCATCACTCCTCAAACTTCAAACTTCAAACTTCAAAATCTTAAACTGTCTTGTCAACCCTTCATCTTCCTCTCAAAAAGCTTAATTAGGAATGTTTATCCGCTAAACCTATGATGTCAACATTAACGGATGATTTATTTAATTATTTAATTATTTTTTTCCTCTGTTTCAGATTAATTGCGCATTAATTCAGTATCAAATTTATCTTGCATAACACGTTGCTTAGGTCCGGTTTTACCATCAGGAGGTAACCCTACTTGTAAATTTGCATCGATTAACAACTGATTGTACAACCAAAGTTTCCTCTTTTCCTTAATGGCCGTATCTAGTTGTGAAGCTAGTATTTTGTTTATCCTATAACCAGTATTCAATTGGTTAGCTAGTTTGTTATGTAATTCTTTCAACTTGTCTAAATCATTCGTCTTGTCAATTTGTTCCTCATCTATATCATCTTTCAGTTTGTAATCATGCACTATTTTCTTAGTTGCGCTTGATAAGTTCTCCAATATTGAATCACTGCTAACTGGTGGGTAATTCCTGTCGGGATTTTCATGTTGCAATTGTTTTTTAGCTACATTCACTAAATTATTATTCTCGTCATACCCCACTATCAAATCTTCGATTTCTTCATCATCATCGAGATCTTCTTTTGCTAAGCTTATAAAGTTCTTATACCTTGAAATGGCCAATCTATATTGTTTAAAATCAAAAGGTAATTTGTCAATAGTATTCTTTCTAACCATATTGTGGCCATCATCTTTGGTTTTCAAAATTCCTAAAAATTCACCAGTGTACCACCATGGTTTTTGTAATTCATAATCATGTTCAATTATTTTCAAATACTCATCCTCATATAGATCAGCAACATTGAAATCAATGTCCATACCCTTTCTAACTTTTTCTCTTAATAAATTCAATTGATCTCTAATAGGATACAATTCATGCACACCTTTGACATGTTTAGTCAAAGCATCTGATCTAGTGAAATGTTTCTCACATTCAGGGACAGGACAAAAATATGGTTTTTCTCCCGTGTGAGTTCTGCAATGTGAAATCAAGGCAAATCGACTTGGTTGTTCCAATCCATACCGAGCACAATTCTCCCAGTAACATATATGTTTGTTTGCAGTTGATCCAACGGGTATACTGCCGATATGAGTGATATTTAAATGATGAACTAAATCTGTCAAATTCGTATAGTTGGATGAAGTACAATCTGTCCATCGGCATATAAAGTCATTCGGTATCCCTGGAGTTGATGCTCTCTTGTGATGTGTAGTAGTCGTTGTATTATTATTATTATTATTATGGTGGTTGCTTGTATCTTCAGTGTGGGGTTTATCCACCACAGTTTCAATTGATGGTTCTGTTTTAACTTGTGGTTCTTCCATTGCGTGGTTGCTAATATCCTTGGTTGGTAATCATTCAAGCTCTTTATTATTTATTTATTATTTTTTTTTTTTTTTCGTCGGTTCTCAACATTTCTGTTTTACAACCTAACCTGAAAAATTTCACGCAATTATGCACGTCCTTTTTTATTTATCATGGCTAACTACCACATTCATGTCATATACATAATCTCTACTCTATTAATGTTTTTTTTTTATTATTATTCATTTTTTTACAATGCAAGACGGTCTACAAAAGTTCATCTAATCTAGCAGCTGGATTGGATTCAATGAAATCTAATGAAACTTTATGACCCAACAATTCTCTAATGTTAGAAACACCATACTTGATCATAGTTGGTCTTTCCAATGAAAGACCCCAACCCAAAACTCTCAAATTCTTTGGCAATCCCATTGCTTCCAACATTTCTGGTCTGAACATACCAGAGTTACCGATTTCAACCCATTTCTTCAACCCCTTGTGGTATGCGAAAATTTCCAAAGATGGTTCGGTATATGGATTGTAAGCGGCTTTGAATCTTAAATTGTCAACCCCCATCTTACCAAAGAAATCTTCCATGAAACCAATCAAATCACCCAATGTAATATCGTAACCAGCTAAAACACCTTCAACTTGGTGGAACTCGGCTAAATGGGTGGCATCAACAGCTTCATTTCTGAAAACTCTATCAATAGAGAATAATCTTGTTGGTTTTGGATCTTGGGCTAATTTATGCAACATGGCTGAGGAAATGGCAGTTGTGTGGGTTCTCAAAACCATTCTTAATGATTCTTCAGCTTTCCATGGGTATCTGTAACCAATGGACCCGTATTTACCTTCTTGATGGACTTGTTTGATGTTTTCCCAGTATTGTTTATCTTCTGGCTCCTTGGCTGTCTTTGGATCTTTCAAGTAGAAAGTATCTTGCAAATCTCTAGCTGGATGTTGTTGAGGCACGAATAAAGTATCGAAATTCCAGAACCCAGTTTCAACGTATTGATTTGATGGCATTTCAGTGAATCCCATGGAGAAGAAAATTTGTCTGAATTCTTCTCTAACTTTGTTTAATGGATGCAAAGCACCAGATGCGGGATACACACCTTCGGAATTGAAATTATATGGTTTGAATTGAGCATCTTTCCAAGTTTGATTCAAGACCATGTCCGAAGTGATATCGGTTTCGAAGCTGGCAATTTCAAGAGCGAATTTAGGACCTTTTTCAACCTTGTAACTGATAATCTTGGTCAAAGCGATCAATTTTCTCTTTTTCAATTCATTCAATTCTTTCTTATCTTCCAAAGTACCGGTTTCATTAATGGTTTTCAATTCGTTTAAAACAACATCTTCAGGTAATTTATCAACATTTGCAATCAACTTGTCGCCATCTTTACTCAACCATTTGTTCTTGAATGCTTTACCTTGTCCAACAAGTCCAATACTTCCCAAATTTTGTTTTAATTGGGTAATAGTCAATCCTTCTAAAGCTTTCAAAACTTCATCAACGACTTGTACTTCTGGAGTGGCTCCATTTTTAAGGTATTCTTGAGCTTCTTTAGTTAATCCCCATCTATCGATTTCAATTTTACTGAAAACAATCATTTCTTTAGCCCACAATGAGGTCAAGTTGGCTTGTAAAGTATTGGCATCTATTTTAGATAATTCTGGAGACTTCAGAGTGTTTTCAATAACACCATTATTGTCATTCACAAGCTTTAATATTTGTAATTGAAAGTCGGACATTATGCCTGTGTTTTATGTCTGTCGTTGTTGAATATATGTAGATATATCTCCTTCTGATGATTCATTTTTTTCTTTCTTTTTTTTTCACCAACCCAAACGAAAAATGAAAAGTGAAAAAAAAATTTATTACTCTTGGAGTTTAGTGCACGACTAATTTTAAATGAGTAATGTTTCGGTCACGTGATTCATGGTCACTGATAGAAAAGCTGAAATCAAAAAAATCTGTAATCAACCAGGGGAAATATCTATCACTAAGAAAACAAATAGATAATTAAATAGTCAGCAAAAAAAAAAAAAAAACGTGCTTGGTTGCTCTAAAAATTTGCTAAACCTACCCTTCCTCTCGTCCCCCACAATACGACGAAAGAGGCAGTGTTTGTGTACTACAAAACAACAAAACAATGCAAAAAAAAAAACGTATGATATAGCAAGCAAACATAAAAAACAAAAAACCGAAGTTACAAAAGTGGGGGAAGAGAATAGAAAACAATGAAGTCACCGTGGTACCTTCAAATTCTTCAACCGTCTAGCCGTTTCGTCAGGAATTGCGGCTAAGTCATGTTAATTTTTCAATGACTTAACTCCTTCCTCTAAAACAAAAAATCAACTTTGCTATTCACAATTTGTTTCTAACCTTTGCGTGATCTTGGCAAAAAGTTTGGACTGGGTTATACATGTAGTAAAGGGAGGAAATCTCCAACACAACCCATATGTGAGGCTATGTGTATCGTGGTTTTCGGAGTGACTGGGTCAAACTTTTTTTTTGTTGTTGTTGTTGTTATCATTATTTTTTTTTTGTAAGCAATATGTAAGCTAATCGAATACAAAACCCATAGCAATCATAAAAATAGAAAATTCCTTGCATCATATTTTGACGATGGCGAATTTCAGTATAAATAGGGATTCAATTAC
The DNA here is from genome assembly GCA_030557055.1 of Candida tetrigidarum. Classification (NCBI taxonomy): domain Eukaryota; kingdom Fungi; phylum Ascomycota; class Pichiomycetes; order Serinales; family Debaryomycetaceae; genus Candida; species Candida tetrigidarum. Next base: position 4,487 of record JAKTVF010000260.1, on the reverse strand, counting down.
CTGGTCAAAATATTTATTTATTTTTTTTTTTTAATATAGATTTACATTTGAATATTTGTTTTGACTTTCTACATTCATACGTATAACTAGTTGAACAAATTACAGTTACCATCATGGCTTTCACTTGTTCGGATATTATTAAAATCATTGCTGCATTCATCTTACCTCCATTAGGTGTCTTCTTGGAAGTTGGTTTGGGATCACAATTCTGGCTTAATGTTCTTCTTACAATTTTGGGTTTCTTCCCTGGTATAATCCATGCGTTGTATATTATATTCAAGCACTAGCATTCGATAACCAGTTACTGAACTCAGTTCCTGAACTCAACAATAAAACAGGTGGTTAAGAGCAATTTCTTTCTTTTATTGTTTTTTCCCTTTTTTTTTCCCTTTTTCCCCCTTTGTTCTTTGTTCCTGCCGCATTTCTTGAGTACTATGTATTTTTACTTTTATACTTAAAATTGAATTTATATTTATATATACATTTACATGTTTACATTTATACTTAAAATGGATGCTTGCTCTTCTTTTGTTAAACCTTTAATATGAATTTAATTCGTCATATTAGACGAATCCGGGGTTTGGGTATATACAGAACATAAGCCACCACTCGGATAAACAATTTAGGCTTTGCTATTTTTGTTCGTTTGTTTTTCTTTTTTCTTTGTTCTTTTTTGCAACTAATTGACTTTTCATTTATGTGTTTATTATTTTATGTACAAAAAAAACGTCAACTTTGGCATCGCAATACCCCCAGTATACCATTAAACGTGACAGAGACAAGTACGTATGGGGTAGAAGACTCCAATTTAAACTTAATCCCTAATGTGGAAAATTATGTGTGCGCTTGTTGCGTCCTAACCTTTTTACAAATAGACTTAGACAAGATAGTTAAGGTTAGACTTTGTAGAGTTTGGTATTCTTTTTTTGGTTGATTACCATGTAACGAGAAAGATATCTAACAATCAGAAGAGTTTATTTAACGGGCTAGTAATATTGTAGTATTCCCATTTTTTTGTTGATGGATAACCACAATTTCATTCCCCCGTGAGTTTGATAATTTGTAATCCTGCTAGGTACGTTTTCTAGGAAAAGAAACGTCAATACAAACACGATAATATTAATTAAGGTATGAAACACTTGAAAAAAATGAAAAGACGAGAAATATGAACCACTAAAGGTCGTTCCATGTTCAATAATGATAATATTGTGAATTCTTACGGGAATAATCAAGAAAATATTCTTCAAACATTTCAAAGAGATATTTTTTCACATTTATATCTATCCGCCAAGTCTGTTTTTGGGGGTACCATAGGGAGTTTATGTTTTAATACTAAATGGATTGACAAGGGAGTGTGAGAGAGAGAGATTCGCGTGGAATTTTAAAACGATTTACTTTGGAATGTAGTTGACATTCGCACCTGTCACTTTTCTTTTCCATTGTTTTTCTCTTGTACATTTCTCTTTTTTGCATTTTGTTTTGGGTATTTTAGGTTTTGTCACACTTCTAGCAGGCACTAATTCATATGACCTTAATTCTCTTTGAAATTCAGTGTTAGAATGTTAGTATCGTCAAAAACCTGGTGGTCGAAAACTCTGGGAATAAGAGATATCTACTAGTATTTCAGTGTGAAATTGACCTATCCGCGATGTATTATAAAACAATACTAAACAAAGGAAACACTGTTATTCACACTAAAAAGGACAGGTCAATGGTTCTTATTCCAGATTTCAAGTGGATAAATTAGAGAAATTTGCCAAGTATAAATTGTAAGCCGATTCCCAATATGCATGTCAATTGCCCAGGATTTTTTTCTTGATTTTTTTCTGTATATTTCCAATTTTGTTCATTGTACATTTTCAGCCATAAAAATCTACATTCCTACTCCCTAGTAATACAAAAGTTGTCACAACAATTACGCATACCTTCAGATTTACAATTAATTAAACAAAAATGAAATTCTCCACTGTCTTAACTTCCACCCTCATGGTCGCCACCGCTTACTCCGCTGTCGTTACTCCAACCAAGAGTCAAGACGTGCAAGTTGAAAAAAGAACTCAATACACCATCCAAGGTTTAGTCAGTGAATTGGCTACCCACGCCTTCTTCGATACCTTGGGTGGAATCCAAAACCTTTTGGGTGGTGGTATTTTGACTCAAACCGATTAGGTTATGGGACTAGAAAATGTCTATTATTTCATGCCAACATGTTTTATCTTTTGTTTGTTTTTATTTTTGCGCCTGTTGCATGAATTGTTGTTATTATTATTATTATTTTGTTTAGCTTACGTTCCATTTAATCCAGTATACATTTAATTTACTTGGCAGATCGTCACAATCCACAAATAAATGTACGTATCGTGTTTTCATTCAGAACATTTTGCAACAAAACACAATTTCTTTCCTCCTTTCCATCTATCCTTATTCAACTAAACTAAACAAAACGGGGATAATGAAATTTGCGTTCACACAACCAACCTGATGAAAGTGTGCCACTGGAAATTTCTATAAATTCTAGAGATTTTCTCCCCTAAATGGTTTGGTTTCTTCTCCTCTCTTCTCTTTTCTTTTCATCTTCATCTGATAAGCTCAAATCTAATTATCTACTTTAATACCCACTTATTTAATCAACAACTACCATTAAAATGAAATTCACCACTGTCTTAACTTCTGCCCTTATGGTCGCCACTGCTTACTCTGCTGTTGTTACTCCAACCAAGAGTGAAGATATCCAAGTTGAAAAAAGAACCCAATACACCATCCAAGGTTTAGTCAGTGAATTAGCTACCCATGCTTTCTTCGATACTGCTTCCTTATTCACTAACCTCTTAAAGGGTGGTATCTTAACCCAAACCGATTAAACGTGCTTTTTGAAAGTAATATAATGAAGACATTAATTTAAATTGTTTGCTATTATTATGATTTATTTTTTTTAAGAGTTTATATGGGTTATATTTTATTGTGATTTTAGTTTTATACGTTATTTAGTAAATTCAATATACTTTTGGTAGAAACAGAAAATGAAAATGAAAACCGTTTATATCGTAGATTTCTTATAAGACATATCTGTCAACGTCATATTAAAGGGGATGGATAGTATACCTGTCAAAAGTCATAATATAGGGGATGAACTAAAGCATTACATTCTGAAATTCAAAATAATTTATTTCCGTTTTCGTGCTAATTTCTTCCAAAAAATAATGAGAAAAGAAAAAAAGAGAAACGGAAATCCTAGTCACAGCTTACCATATTCAGCATATAGCATGGTAGTTGATGATAAATAGTAACATCTCAAGTATACCTCTGTTAATTTAACCTAACCATCGTGGTCGTAAATATGCGATGGTGATGCCCTTATAAATCGCTATGTTAAACAATGTATTAACTAAGTACTTGGTTACAGATACACGCCTAGTATTAGAAGAAGCGAAAAACAAAAAAAAAAAAAATTTCTACCGCGGCTTTTTCTCTTACATCAAAAAAAAAAAAAAAAAAATCATATACAAAACCAACAGTATGCAATGTTTACAGCCAACCAGTAACATCTGTTACAATTACACACATAGAACAACCTGATGATACGCGATGAGTAATGACAGTGGATTTTTTTTCATTTTTCTTGTTTTGAAGTATTGAGTAATAAGGACCCTTTTTTTGTTTTGAGGTTTAGACGACACGAACCTAAGATGAATCTTTGACTAATAATACACTTATTCTTGGCTCTAGAATTAAAATATTACCAAAGGCTTTATAAACACAAGACACGAACTTGATTTTGACGATGGAAACAAACGGGATTGGTGGGTTGTATTTACACTGACCAGGTAATTGCTCAGAATGGGCCAAAATTGTTAGTGTCAATTACCAAGAACTTTTTAGGTTGTGTCCATTTATTCACGCAAGTGGAGAGAGCATTGGTTAATATCAACGCGAAAAAGAAAACTTTATTTACACAAAAATTGCAACAATCACCAAAAAAAAAATGTGAGTCGACTCCATTTTTTTTATTATTTATCAGTTATTATTTATCAATTATTATTTATTATTTATGATTGTTTTTTTTTGTATTTTGTTTTTTTTTGTTTCATCCTGATTATTATTATTATTATTATCATTAGTATTGGTGTATCTACTACGCGTAAACAAAATAATTTAAAAGAAAACAGTATAAATGAAAATTCTTTCAGGTACTTGTAACAATCTCTTTCTCAGTATATCTTCTGTCTTGAGAGTACTATCAAAACCAACGTGATCGAAATATAGGTTTAGGTGATACAAGAAGTCATGCCAGATTATAAACTTCTTCGAAATGTATTCCTTGTGGTTGTGTTTTTCAACGTCTGCTATTTGTTGAGAACACAAATGATAGACACCCCAAAGTTGGAACAAGTAGCCAGTCAATATTTCCCAAATTATAAATCATCATTCAGCCTTAAAATGACCGTTAGTGGCAACGACAACAACAGCAACAACAACAACAACAAAGA
>JAKTVF010000259.1:0-12818 GCA_030557055.1 Candida tetrigidarum | reverse complement strand
TGACCTTGGTTCTCATTATCATTTGTTTCATTTCTTACAAGAATAACCTTTTAGAGAATACACTTGTAAAACAACGCAATTCTTGATATTTTCGTATATTTGTTCTTTTTTGCCTTATTTATTGCATATGTATTTTATAGCTCGTGTCGTTGTTGATGATGACTAGTCAGTTAAGGATTCATGCATTGGACTAATTGGCAACTGTCACGTATAATCTTTGACCAACTTTTCGTCTAAGACAATACATGCTCTCATGTACTCTTTACTAGTTAATACCAACTCGTAATATAACAAATACTTCGGTTTGGGTTTCGCCTTGTAAACACACGATGACGGATGCACATAACAAGGAGTTTTATTCCCTTTGGTGAGTTTGGAATAGCAATCTCCCATCGGTGATAATTTGACTATGTTGTTAAAAAACCCACTTATTAAACACTTTGTAATCATTGTTGCATCCTCGACATCTTGCTTGGGGTTATCTCCTTTAATCTCAATGCCAATTTTTTTACTCAACTTGATCAACTGTTCATGGATATTTTTCACTCTCTTCATGGTCTTATACTGGATGAAGTAATCCTGACACCACTGAACAGAATAACCACTATCCACCCACTGTTTCCATATTTTAAGCAACATAAACTGATCACCTTTGGGATCAAAGAATTCTTGTTTCCTCTTGTCTGCAATCTCCTGCTTATCTTTAGGTCGATAGAACAAATTGCTCGATTCATTCAACATGGCAATTATACTAATAATGTCCTTTGTGTTACCGAATTTCTCACTTGTCAAGATACATTTGGTGAATATTGGGTCCAATGGAAACTCACTCATCTTTTTCCCTATTTTGGTTAGTTTCCCCTCTGAATTCAATGCCCCTAGAGCATACAATAAATTCAACGACTTGATTATCGATTCTTTAGAAGGTGGATCCAAGAACTCAAACCCTATCAAATCGTTTATACCCAATGACAATAACAATAATATCACTGCAGTCAAATTAACCCTCTGAATTTCCGGTTGTTGGTTCAACTCTAACTCGTTATAGAATGACCATTTGGTAAATAACCGGAAACATTTACCTGCACCAACTCTACCTGCTCTACCTGCTCTTTGATCTGCACTGGCTCTTGAACAGGGAACCACCACCAAACTTTCCATACCTGTGGTTGGATTGTACACATTTTGTTTCACATACCCAGGATCAATAACGTAGGATATACCATTGATAGTAATCGAAGTCTCGGCAATATTTGTTGCAAGAACAATTTTTCTTGTATTTGGCGGTGTTGGTTGGAAAATTTTCGATTGTAATTCTTGTGGTAAATTTGCGTATATGGAACAAACCATCATATGATCAATCTGATCACCCAACTTATTCACCAGGTCTTTGAGAATCTCTTCCATGGTTTCAATTTCGTCTTGCCCTGTTAGAAACACCAAAATGTCTCCCGGTAGTGGTTGTGTCATATGAATTTGGAAAATAGTAGTAATTGCAGCTTGTATGTAATTAGCTTCTGGTTGCTTTGTATAATGTATCTTGACAGGGAATCGTCTACCTGGTATATTCAAGATCGGAGCATTGTTAAAGAACGTAGAGAATTTCTCAGCATTAATTGTTGCACTAGCAATTATAATCTTTAAATCTTTCCTAGTTGTCATTATATCTTTTAACAAACTAAGTAATATTTCGGTGGACAATGTACGTTCGTGAGCTTCATCAATCATGATGGCACTATATCGTGACAAGGACAGGTCCTGTAAAAACTCTCTCACGAGCATACCATCGGTGACATATTTAATGACAGTAGTCACATCTTCAGAATTATCGTCAAATCTAATGGTGTACCCCACTTCTTTCCCTAATTTCACTTGCATCTCACTAGCAACTCTGGCTGCAACACTAGTGGCTGCCACTCGTCTGGGTTGAGTACATGCAATCACTTTACCATTGACTGAATACCCTGACTCATGTAAATATTGTGGCAATTGTGTGGTTTTACCCGAACCAGTTTCACCAACAACAATTAATGCCTGATGTTCATCTAGTAATTTGAGAAAATCATCTCGATATCCATAAACAGGTAACGACTTTCGTACTTCATCAACCTCTTTCTTTGCCTGCATTGCTTCAACTTGTCCTGTTTCTTCTTTGTTATTATCACCATCATCTCCAGGTAGTTCTTCGAAGTCATCATAGTTGACAAACTGCGATTCATCAAAGACAAACTCGTAATCTTTATCTTCATTTACATGGATCTTATCATCATTCTGGAGAATTAATTGATTAGCACGATTGAATTGCTCAGTTTCCCAATTGACTGTCTGATACCCATTTGATTTCTTATGAAGAACATCATGTTTGGATTGTTGATCTGATGGAAGGGTATACTGATCGGGTGTTTTCTTCCAATTATTCAATTTGTCAACCAAATAATCTAATCTTGATTGTTCATTGGGGTTTAAAAAATCTTGACTCTCTAATTCCTCTAGTTCTTCTCTAAATTGTTGATATTTCAGACGAGGTTTCTTATATGGTCGTCGATAATGAGATTGGTTCGTGTGTTGTTCTTGTTCTTGTAGTTTTGGTTGTTGTTCTTTTACTGGTGGGGGTGGTGATGGATCCCGTTTTTCTTGTTGAGCTTGCTCCTCTGGTTGCTGTTCCTGCTCCTCTTCTATTTGTCGAAATATTTCTTCATCTGAATCATCATCTAATCCACCTCTTCTTCTTCGAACACCACGTCCCGTTTGTAGATCCATTTTGTAGCCTGTGGAAGAACTCTAATTTTTGAAAATTACATTTCTTTCCGTATATTTTTTTTGTGTGTCTGTGTGTGAGTACCGCGTGTGTTCCTCCCATACTCGGTCGATGCATCTCTGCTTCATCTCCAATTGAGTGTGTATGGTACCAAAAAAAAAAAAAAATCCGAAATACTAAGATTGTGTCTGGTTAGTCCGTACATTTTTATTTTTTTGTTTTTACGAAGAAAAATCACCCACCTGTTCCTTCTTAAATTATAACTTATTATTAGATCTTGTTATTTCTATTATTATTATTATGCCACCAACTCCAAATTCAACTTCAAAAGCAAGAAGAAGGTCAAGTAGGATAGCTCCTATTGCCGACGAGGAATCATTATCGTTCATAAACTCATCTGTCGAAAACCTCGAGCCATCTCCTTTTGAAAACATTGATGATCTAGCAGAAAACATGAATAACTTAAACCACGCAGATCGTAGATCATCTTTTAGTCAAGCAATCGCATCGGGAGCTGTCACTCCAAGTACAGCAACATCTACTGGTGCCACTACACCAAAGGCTTCATATATTCCTCCATGGACAGAACCTTATATCATTGGGATCGCTGGGAATTCAGGGTCTGGGAAAACCTCAATTTCTCAACAGATTATTCAAGAAATTAACCAACCATGGACCGTGTTGTTATCATTTGATAATTTCTATAACCCATTGAGTCCAGAAGAGAGTAAACAAGCATTTGCCAATAACTTTGATTTCGATACTCCCGATTCATTAGATTTTGATTTATTGGTTGAAACCATTAAGAATTTGAAAAAAGGAGGAAAAGCAACTATTCCTGTTTATTCCTTTACATCACATAACAGAACCAATAAAACCAATACAATTTATGGTGCTAACGTTATTATTGTGGAAGGGTTATATGCATTATATGATGAGAGATTACTAGATATGATGGACTTGAAAATATATGTCGATACTGATTTAGATGTTTGTTTGGCAAGAAGATTAACCCGTGATATCCTCTCTCGTGGTAGAGATTTGGGAGGTGCTATTCAACAATGGGAAAGATTTGTCAAGCCAAATGCAGTGAAATTTATCAATCCAACTATGAATAATGCTGATTTGGTAATACCTCGAGGTTTGGATAATTCAATTGCCATTAATTTAATGATCAATCATATAAACAACCAATTGGCAACAAAATCAAGAAACCATATCTCAAGATTGAAAGAATTGGGAATAAATATCAAATTTGACGTTAAGCAATTCAACATTAAGTTATTAAGAGATACCAATCAAGTCAGGGGTATCAACTCAATCTTATTTGATACAGAAACATCCAGAAACGATTTTATTTTCTATTTTAATAGAATTTGTGGGTTATTGATTGAATTGGCACAAGAATTCATCCATGATTATAAAGCAGTTGACATTGAAACCGGTAAAGGAATCTATCATGGTAAAATGGTGGTACAAAACCAATATATTGCCATTAATATTATCCGTAGTGGAGATTGTTTTATGTCTTCGATAAAGAAATCATTCCCGGAAATTTCCATTGGTAAATTATTGATCCAGAGTGATTCATCTACTGGTGAACCACAATTGCATTTCGAAAGTTTACCACATAATTTAACAACAAGGGGGGAAATCATGTTGTTCGATTCACAGATTATCAGTGGTGCAGGTGCAATTATGGCCATTCAAGTATTGTTAGATCATGGGGTTAAAGAGAATGATATTATTTTAATAAGTTATTTATCTACTGAGATTGGAGTTAGAAGAATTGTTAATGTTTTCCCCAAAGTGAAGATTGTAATTGGTAAATTATCAAGTATGGAAGATACGACCACTAAAGCAGCATATAACCAAGAAGGATTTTTAGATAGTCATTGGCATTTTAGAAATAGATTTATAGATTCTTTATATTTTGGTACTGATTGAAAATCAACGAGAGATAATGTGATATAACAATCTATAGTTGCTATGGTATCAAATAAAAGTAAATATTACTCTAAATGCAATCTAACCAATACACACACCTAGGAAACTATATCACCTTTGGTTTTAGAAACCTCAATGCTGTTGTGTGTCTTCGTCTATGTTTCCTGAAACTCCTATTACCATCAATGTCTCCCTCCTCCAGTATTGTTTGTGCCATGCCGTACCCCTTGTGCTGTAGCTGGCTACCATACTCATCACAGAAATTATGCAAATCACAGATCGACACTCGTCTATGTCCCTGTATGGTCTTTTGCTGTTGTTGATGTTGATGTTGATGTGGTGATGGTGGTAGTGTATACAGGGACAGATCGTGCAGACCAATCCCAACCAAATACCTGTACGCGGATGTGCTGTTGTATATCAAGAACGCATTTAGTGGGATATTTAGCTTCCCAGAATCAGACGACTCTATCCCTATGGAACACCTCCTTGTAGCTTGTACTGACATTGTGTTGTATTGGACAGTGAAAGAAAGTAAACTAAACTAAATTAATTAAAGAAATTCTCCTCCTTTATTGATCATTTGAGTTGAAAAATTGAGGAGCAAAGTAAGTTTTTATAGTTTTCCTATTAAGGTTGCTCTTGCTCTTGCTCTGCTATTTTTCTTTTCTGGGCTGCTCTGCTATATGTTGGCTGCCAAAAAAAAAATTCCAATAGTATAGAAAACACTCAGGCGTGGAGGGTAAAAATCAAAAAGAAATCAAACGGCCCACACAACTTGAAATCGCAAGCAAAGTTCGTTCCAAAAAAGAAAAAAGCACAAATGATGATGTATTTATAATCAACCTCAAAAAAAAAAAAACTTAGACCACCTGTGGAATTAGGTAGATATGTAATCCCAGCTAATAATATTCACATTATTATTTTTTACGACATACGGTATGCGAGACGAAACATCATATTATTTTTCAAACAGCTTGTTATTATTATTATTGTTGTTGTAATTATTTTGTGTAAGGTCTGGTGATCAATGTTCTTACTGTTTATTATTTTTATTTTTGTTTTGTATTATTATTTTCTGAATCCTCGTCAGTTGGTAGTGACGATTCGTTGCTACATAATTACATAACACCTGGCGTCGTCTCGCAGGTTAGTCTACTTCAGCACAAAACGGCATGGGACAGTATGACACGGTGCAGTCACATATGACGTACCCCAACTACGTTGTCCGATAATGAGCACCTGTCAGCTGATTAAACCTACACAACCATCAACTTCAAGAACGAGTCCACCACACTGGTAGCAGCCAAACTGGTAATGCCACTGTTGGTGTCATAGGGAGGACTGACCTCCACTACATCGGCACCAATGAAGTTGGCCATAACGATAACTTCCAGATATACTGACTCAAATCCATTTCAAGGAATATGATTGTTATCAACCTCATTATTGGTTGATCAATAAAAGTTCATTTTCAGGGTTGCTTCTGGAAAGTTTGCCCTGTGTTATACTCTTTTTTTATCCCTATATGCGCTCCTAGCGATAAGACGAGATAGAGGAAATTTGTTCCGCTCGGTTTGAAAAAAAAAAAAAAAAATTTAAATAATATGTATGATGTATATTGTTAGGTTTGTAGATATCTTATTGATCTAGTTCATTTCAAATCATTGCATTTCTCCATCTTGTAGAACAACTCATTCAAGTAGGCGGAGAATTCAGGGTTTAATTCAATCAAATAGTATAGCATGAATAACGCAAATATGCTGAATAGATTTAGTGTGATTAGCACTTTATAAAGGCTGGGGGAAGACCTGCCATTACCCGTGGATTGTTTCTCTTGTTGGTGCGGGGTCTGTGGTTGTAGTGGCTGCTGTTTCTCAAGGTCGTAGGTTGTAGTAGTAGTTGTAGTTAATTCCATGGTATCTGTAATCTCTGTAGTCTCTGTCATTGGGTAATTAGGCTTGTTCATACACATTTGCTTAAACCGATGGAAAGAGAAAGAAAAAAAAAAGTGACAAAAGTATTTTGGGGATTTTTAATATTTATTTATTTAAGAATTTTTCGTGTGGTCCAGAAAGGGGGGTAAAATAGAGAGAGAAGAAAAAAAAGAAACGAAAAATAGTACTAGAATATAGGGGATAACATGGTGGGTGATTTATTAGATAAATATTTATAGTGTAATGGCAGGTTATGCCTGAACTGAATCTAATCAGTAAGATCTTTGAGGGCCACCTCTATTCCTAATATGTCAATCACTAATATGAAGTTCATGATTTGCATTGATGAAAGATATAATAATTCGTTTTTCCAGTAAGTAAATGCACACAAAAACACGAAATTTTTTGGCTTACTTTTTTTTTTTGGTGTTATAAAATTTCAGTTGTTAGGTGCTAAAAGAGTTGTAAAATTAATCGAGTATACCAATTATAAGGATCAATACCAGTTGCTATTATCTATAAACGAATAAGAATTTCTGTATTCAAAATAAAACCTGTGTAAAACCTAGTAGAAAAACATAAAAAAAAAAACAAGATAAATTCAAAATCAAATACCGTCTAATCTAACCATCTTCTTTTTTTGGCAGCAGAACTGATTGTAGCCTTAGCTACTCTTTCACTTGCGGCATACCAGTTAGTTGGGTATGGAGCAACAGATGCATAGTTGACTGCAGATTCAGCAGTGTATGACCAACCTGGAGTGATAGTTGACTGAACAACTGGAGAAGCAAGTTTAGTGCTATAGTATGTGACTGCACTAGTTGGGAATTGCATAGTCCAAGTGGTGGCAGTAACGGTTGAGCCTGGTTGGGATTGCATAGGAGCGAATCTGGTTTTACCAGTTTGTAATGTGTAAGGAACGGTGAAACTTTTAGTATCAATTGCGGCACTAGCAAAACCAGAAAGGTAAGATCCCGGAACAGATCCAGTTGCGGTAACATCCAATGTACCAGTAGGTCCTGACATTCCTGTCAATTTGAAACGAGGAGAGTAATGGATAGAAATACCACCACTGTTGAAAACTGTGTAGATTTGAAGATAGTAGTTACCATTTGGCACTAAAGTGTTTTTGATTTCAATTTCTTTCGATTTATCAGGAATTTCTTGTGCTTTGACTATAGGATCGTCACTTAAACATTGAATTTGATTGTCTTCATCTGGACCAGTACACAATAAAATGGTGATTGTTTTGACATTAGCTAAGGATTTAGCTGAATCCGAGTCATCGGAGTCTTCCCATTCAACTTTAAAGGATGCAGATCCGGAACTACCAGAATACGAATCTCCCTGTTTCGGGGATTTGATATCAATATCTGCAACAACTGTGCGAAGTAAGGACGAAAGAACGGAAAGGGATACGATATTGAAGAACTTCATGTTGGATTGGGCTGTGCAATGAAAAACAAAAAAAAAAATCAAAACGATGGACAATTAATATGTGAAATAATACACTCTAAAATTCAGTTAATCAAAGACTGATTGATATACAGTGAATAGATTGAGTCCCAAGTATGGAGGATAATATGATGAACTAAAAAATCAAAAAAAGAAAAATGAATCTTTGATGGTGCACTCTGAAGTTTGAAAGTTATTGAGAGCAAGGCAGAACACTAATGTGTTTTTTTTTTTTTGTTAAAAATTTTTTGATTTTCAAATAAAAAAAAGGAAAGGAAAAAAAAAAAAAAAAAAAAAAAAAAAAAAAAAAAACATTACTCTGGACACTACCCCTGAGAAAATTCTTGTGTTGCGAGAGTCTATTTTTAGAGTTGCAAAATACCAGTGCCTGGTTTATAGACACAAGATAGAAACACAAAAAGTAAGAATATTTCCAGAAGCAAAACGTGATTGATGACACCCTCCAATGCAGCAATGTAAAATTGAATATACTCTCAGCAGTGTTGGCTTTTAATAATTACTATTTTTCTTTACTTTCGTTCAAGATGGTTCGTTAATCTACAAATGGGTGTGGTCACAAAGTCCATTCATACCATGAATTTGTAATTCTTGACGAATACGTTAAGTTCATGCGTACTCAAATACAGCGCTCAATACCAACAAAAGTTGTTCGGAGAACCGGTTGTACGCGTTGCACAATTTTATATCAACCATAATGATAATCATGATTTAAACTTCCCAAATGAGCCGCGATTCTCTCTCCAAAGTTTTTCCGATCTCTCCTAACACGCCTTACATCTCACAACAACCACCGACTGCCACAGTATTTATAAATACCTCAACCTTTCAACTCACTACTTGACCACAAATTATCTAATAAATCACACACCATATTATCCCCGGTCTCCTATATATGTTTTTTCTTGTTTCTTTTTTTCAATCTATTTTACCCCCCTTTCTGGTCCACACGAAAAATTCCTAAATAAATATATAAGAAAAAAATTTCCAAAATACTTTTATCACTTTTTTTCTATTTTTCTTTCTCTTTCCATTCTACTTTGCAAATGTGTATGAACAAGGTCAACTATCCAATGACAGATACCATAGAATTAGCTACTGCTTCCTACGACCTTGAGAAACAGAAACCACTACAACCACAGACCCCGCACCACCAAGAAAAACAATCTACGGGTGGTGGTAGGTCGCCCAGTCTTTATAAAGTGCTAATCACGCTAAATCTATTCAGCATATTTGCGTTATTCATGCTATACTATTTGATTGAATTAAACCCTGAATTCTCCACTTACTTGAATGAGTTGTTCTACAAGATGGAGAAATGCAATGATTTATAACGAACCAGATCAATAGATCTATCAGAGCAATATATACTTTTTGTTAGTATTTTTTTTTTTTTCAGACTGAGCGGAATAAATTTCCTCTATCAGGACTTATCGCTACGAGCGCATGCAATGATAAAAAACGGAGTATAAAATAGGGAGAAACTTTCCAAGAAGAACCAAGAAAATTCACTTTTTTCGAATTCAGCAACAATGAAGTTGATAGTATTTACATTTTTTGGATTGGCTCTAGGCCAACATATTTTCAAATCATCTACTCCACCCTCACTCCTTGATCAATTGTATGGTGAAATAGTCGATATTACTCCAAGCCCTGGTGATATCAGCCCGACCAATGACAACAACAACAACGATTTAATGTCAATCAGCAAGGTGCTTTCCATGAGATCCAAATTGACATTGCCTGACAAAGATGACACCGGTGACATTGCTGTTGACCAAAACATGTTTGGTGGCATTCTCACCTACGCCCATTTCAACCACTTCAACTGTTTTGTCAACCAACACGAGAACCCAGCTCTTGATATAGCCATTGTGGGAGCACCATTTGACACAGGCACGTCATATCGTCCTGGATCTCGATTCGGACCACATTCTATCCGGAACAGTGCTAGTCGTTTAGGAACCCCATGGAAGTCCAAGCCCAATTCTAAGAGATCAAATTATCCTGTTGATCCATATGACGAGACCACTCACAACTACTCCATCATTGATTGTGGAGATGTGGCCATGACACCGTTCGACAATAGGATTGCATTGAACCAGTTGTATCGTGGACACAGAAGTATTTCCAAACACAAGGGAAACGTACACAATTCACCCAGGATCATCACTTTGGGAGGCGACCATACCATCACGTTGATGGCACTCAAGAATGCACATGAGACATTGGGAGAACGGATCAGGGTGTTGCATTTTGATTCCCACATTGATACTTGGGATCCTAAGAAACTTGGTGGAGGAATCACGGACTACATGTCGTTGAACCATGGAACGTTCCTTCATTATGCCCATGAGTTGGGATACATTGGAAAGGAGAACAACTTCCACATAGGTATTAGGGCACCATATATTGATGCCAGGTATGATGAGAGACACGATAGTGAGTGTGGGTTTAGCATCATCAATGCCAATGATATAGACAAGATAGGGGTGAGTGGGATCATCCGTGAATTGTCGCAGGATCGCGATGTCCCAACGTACATCTCAGTTGATATCGATGTGTTGGATCCAGCGTATGCTCCTGGAACTGGCACCATGGAAACAGGAGGATTCACCACAAGAGAGTTGTTGAGTATACTTGACGGGTTGAAAGGCAAAGTCAACTTGATTGGTGCCGATGTAGTTGAGGTAAGTCCTCCCTTTGACACCAACAGTGGCATTACCAGTTTGGCTGCTACCAGTGTGGTGGACTCATTCTTGAAGTTGATGATTGTGTAGGTTTAATCAGCTGACAGGTGTTCATTATCAGACAACGTAGTTGGGGTATGTAACGTAGGGCAGGTCTATGCTATGCCGTTTTGTGCTGAAGTAGACTAACCTGCGAGACGACGCCAGGTGTTATGTAATTGCGTAGCAACGAATCGTCACTACCAACTGACGAGCACTAAGAAAATAATACAAAACAAAAACAAAAATAATAAACAGTAAGAATATTGATCACCAGACCTTACACAAAATAATTACAACAACAACAATAATAATCCACTGTTGGAAAAATAATATGATGTTTCGTCTCGCATACCGTATGTCGTAAAAAATAATAAAGTGAATATTATTAGCTGGGATTACATATCTACCTAATTCCACAGGTGGTCTAAGTTTTTTTTTTTGAGGTTGATTATAAATACATCATCATTTGTGCATTTTCTTTTTTGGAACGAACTTTGCTTGCGATTTCAAGTTGTGTGGGCCGTTTGATTTCTTTTTGATTTTTACCCTCCACGCCTGAGTGTTTTCTATACTATTGGAATTTTTTTTTTGGCAGCCAACATATAGCAGAGCAGCCCAGAAAAGAAAAATAGCAGAGCAAGAGCAAGAGCAGGAGCAACCTTAATAGGAAAACTATAAAAACTTACTTTGCTCCTCAATTTTTTCAATTCAAATGATCAATAAAGGAGGAGAATTTCTTTAATTACTTTACTTTCTTTCACTATCCAATACAATGTCAGTGCAAGCTACAAGGAGATGTTCTATAGGCATAGAGTCGTCTGATTCTGGGAAACTAAATATCCCACTAAATGCGTTCTTGATATACAACAGCACATCCGCGTACAGGTATTTGGTTGGGATTTGTCTGCATGATCTGTCCCTGTATACACTACCACAGTCACCATCACCACCACAATCACAACAGCAAAAGACAATACAGGGACATAGACGAGTGTCGATCTGTGATTTGCATAATTTCTGCGACGAGTACGGCAGTCAGCTACAACACAAGGAGTACAGTATGGCACAAACGATACTGGAGGAGGGAGACAGTGATGTCAGTAGGAGTTTCAGGAAACATAGACGAAGACACACAACTGCCTTGAGGTTTCTAAAACCAAAGGTGATATAGTTTCTCGATGTGTGGGTTAGATTGCATTTAGAGGAATATTTACTTTTATTTGATACCTAAAAAAGTATAGATTGTTAACTGTACTGTTATAAGCTAACTTTGACTTGTGTGAGTAGCGTTCTACTGATGATTGTGTTTTAATAATGTCGTTTACTTCCTAATTTCAAATAAGCTCAACTAGAGGCAATGTTCACAGCCTAATAAGGTTTTGATCTATAATTATTGATTATTTGCAATATCTATATTTATACACTACTTAAATGAAATAAAGGTTTTTGTAAGTTTATACCAAGGTTAGAAAGAATAAATGAGTGCCAACAATAGCACTATAATACCAATCAATATCCAATCGAATTTGGTTAATTCATTCACTACCTCTTTCATATTCTTTTCAGGAACCTTAGTTTCTGTTTTCTTCTCTCCATGCTTAGTATGTGATGATGACTTAGTGGAAGGATCGGAATGTCCTGCCTTCACTGAATTCTTTCTTCTTGGTGATCGCACGGAGTTTCGTCTTCTTGGCGATAAACTTTCATCTTCAGAATTTGGTACAGAAGACGTTGGAGATGGTGAAGATATATCTGGGTTGACTATATTGATTTTTAATTCACGGGAATTTCGTCTGCTGCCAGATGTCAGTGGTGATGAATGCAGACCATGATGAGTATCCTGATGGTGATTGTGGCGTATTTCATTTAAGGTTGTCCTGACATCATGCAGATTTGATTTCGACGACATGTCGTCTTTGCTGTCATCAGAAAGATCTATTGGTAATACTTTATTCAAGATTGATTTGGATT
>JAKTVF010000258.1:0-12967 GCA_030557055.1 Candida tetrigidarum | reverse complement strand
GTAAATGATGAACCGGATTCACTGACAATACCAGATTCTGTAGAGACTGAACCATCAGAATTAGTAACTTCCCAAGTAGTAGTGTATTCAGTTTGGACTGGACCAGGGAAAGTGGTGATAGTGGTGAGTGAAGATCCAGATTGACTTACGATACCAGAGTCAGTTTCAACTGATCCATCACTATTTGTTGTTGTCCAAGTAGTGGTGTATTCAGTTTGTACATCTGAGCTAGTTGATGAGGTTGGGAAAATACTAGTGGAGGTGAACCAGGAACCATCAGTACCAGTGCTGATATCAACAACACCTGTTTCAGTTAATTGTGAACCATCAGATGCTGTTGTTGTTATTGTTGTTGTGTATTCTGTTGCTGAAGTGCCAGGCGCGTCTGGGAGGGATTTACATTGAATTTGACACGCGGTTGGCAAAGTTTGTGTTGGAACTGGACCATTGTACTGCACACTACCCAACAAAGTTGTTTGTAACCCACCACCTAAATCAGTAACTATTTGGAACAAATTAGGGTCATAACCTGGACCAATGTTGAATCTTTGAGTAAGTAATGTAGCTCTCAAGGTTAAAATACCGGTTGAAGGGTTATAATCAAATGGTTTAGACACCAATGGGACACCAATAAGTGGCACACTTAAACCAATTCTGTTACCACCACCAAAACCATACACGTTAAAGGTTTGAGGAGTGGAAAGAGCTTGAACGATAATGGATGATTGGCTATCAGCTAAGTAGAAATTTTGTGAGGTGGCAACCGACAAAAGCGAGTTTGGAATATAAATCGAAGAATTAACTTCGGCTGTGATACAACCAGAACCAGTAATTGGTGTTGTTTGTTGATAGACTTCGTTATACAAACAAATTTGACCATTGTTTGTTATAGCAAGACCAGGAGTACCCAAAGTAACAACACCCGAAGCTCTTTGGTTTTGATAAAACACCAATAAACCTTCATTGTCCCAAGAAGCTGCAGTTAAGGACATGACACTTGGAAGAACACCGGAAGCACCCAAGTACATCTCACCATTATTGGTGAAAGAGGCACCCACCAAGTTATAAGTTGAAGAAGTTAAGGACGCAACGGAATTGAAAGCAATAATACCATCATTGGTAATGGAACTAAGAAGAGAAGTCAAGGTAACTTGAAGGGCAATTAATGATGATGTCAGGGTAATGTAGAAACCAGCCCCCGATTCAACATCTAAGGAACCCACAAGGGCAGACACAGCATTGTCAACAATGGACCAATAGGCACCAGAGTGGATTGTAACGTCACCCACATCTAAACTAATGGTACCACGGTCGACTTTGTCCTGTGTGATATCGAGGGAAAGTGCGGAATGAATAAGCAAACAGGTAGTAAGAAATATTTTCCTAAGACCTATCATTTTGGTTTTTGGTTGAAAAATGCAGTGATAAACTCTAGAAAAATCTACAATAAATCTAAGTGGATAGTTTTCGGTTTTTATATTTATAAACCACAAGTTTGAGTTTTTTGGATTTTTTAATTTCTGAAATTCTAGATACAAGTATACGAAATCTCATCAACTACTCAAAGAAGTAAACGGCCAATATAAGAAAGTATTCCGAAATTATTATATTCACCAGTTTATTACTGGAATAATGCACAAAATGAAATACCATGATTTTTCATTCTTAATTCCTATTTTGTATCACAATTTTCTTTTCTCTATTGTTTTTTTATTTTAGTTGCCAAATATCTGCAGACTAAAACTCAATTTGTATATTTTGTTCGATTTTTTAAACTCAGCTTCTGCTGAATCTAAATGCCTGAGTTGTTGAAGTTTAATTTGTTTTTTTTTTTCTTTTCTCCTTCCTTCAAAGCAAGTGAAGAACTTGGCCGACCGGAGAGGGGGTGTAGCCTGCATGTGGGTTGTATTCGCCAGATATGCGTTACAGGGGAAGTACAGAAGAAAATTGGATTAAGGTTACTTCTTATGTTCCCCACACTCAAGCTTGTGTTCTATGATTTATTATTATTAGCATCAATAATAGTTTACAATCAAGGCGTCGAAGACTTAAATATTGCGCCCGTTAGTACCCGTAGATATTATCATAAGAGACTGACAGTTGATGAGCTATTATTCATGTTCAATGTAAAATAAAATAAAACAACTAGAAATAAAATAACTTGAAATGATGGAGGGAGAGATAATTGTGGGGCGGTTGTATCATGCAGGAAGTGTTATAGTTGCAAAAAAAAAAAAAAAAAAAAAAAAAAAAAAAAAAAAAAAAAAAATAAAAAAAAAGAAAAAAAAAAAAAGAAAAAAAAAAAAAAAAAAAAAAAAAAAAAAAAAAAAAAAAAAAAACTTGAAATTATGGAGGGAGGAAAAATTTGGGGGGGGTTTTAAAAAGAATATTTGTTTAAAGTTGCAAAAAAAAAAAAAAAAAAAAAAAAAAAAGAAAGAAAATACAAAATTGAAAAAAAGGAAAGAACTTTTTTTCTTGGCTAGATTCAGATTTATTTAAGGTTTGGTAGTAACAGCGGTTAGCTGAATTGCAACAACTATCTACACCCTTGAAATATGGTTCCCAAATATCCAGAAACAATTCGCACCAATGGTGTTACATGCTAACCATTCATCTATGTAATGTCGAAATATAAGCCCATCTGAGCAATTTCGCGTAAATTAATTTAATACATGACCCTTTGGTTATATTATTTACAATAGTCTGAGCAATATTGGGCTCAGCAAAAAAAAAAAAACAATGTGAATATTTTTTTGGATGGTCAGCTTTTAGCCAACAATAGGCAATGAAGTTTTTCGTGGGAAATAAGATGCATGGTCTAAAAAGGGTCGCCTCTCTCTTCGTCCAATGTGATTTACATTCCCACTAAATAACTCACGAAATAATATCACAGCGGTAGGAGCAAGCCCAGAAGCATATACCGATAAAAGGAATTTTTTGTTTCTGAATACGGCAAAACCAAGCTCATAACCGTCAAAAAAACCATAAAACCATAAAACCAAAATCCACAATCTAGATTGTGGAGATTTATCTCAACGATCCCAACCATCATTGTCAGATTTCTCTTTTCTTTTCTTCTTCTGCATTACCCAACAAGAGGTTTAAAAAAAGGGTCACAAGTGAATGGGAAATTGCTAGTCAAACCTAACAATAAAACTATGAACGTTGTGAAAAAAAAATATATGCAACTAAATTTTCATGAACAAGAGTGGTTCTATTAGTCTAAAATTTTCACGAAATTTTAATGAATGTTAGTTTGGCTCAACATTGTGCTGTTCGTATCGTAATCAACTACGAGGTGATAATTCGAAATTACCATGCGTAAGTTATAGAAGAATGAAGAGACTAAAAGTATTCAGCATAAAATTCTCCAAACCTATGGCTAAAACCTGAAAATCATATGACCTAAAAAAAAATTAATAATTAATTTTCATTTTGGGAAGAAGGAAGAAAGATACTCTCTCATAACCAAGCTACGAAGCAGGTGAAAAAGTTGGGGTATTTGGGTTTGTGGGGGTTATGAGTGGTCACAACTTTTCTTCCAAGAGATACTAAATGTACATAATGTAACCTAAATAAGATGGTTCCTTATAAGTATTTAACCATTAACTGGCAACAACATACATAATTATCGATATCGTAAATATAAAAGATGTTGTCGATCATTATAATGATGATGATGTTAATGTTGATGTAGCAAATAAAGTTCTTGTGATTCCAATTAGATTTGGAAATAGTTGTTCGTGCATAATCACATATTTCCGGAATTAAAGTTAAAAAAAATATTACAATGGAACGGAACGAGAAAGGAAAAGCCCCAAAAAAAAAATAATAATTAGTCTAAAATATTTCAATTGTTTTCGTTGATAAAACAAAGAAGACAAAGGCGAAGATGAATAAAAGAACAAAAAGATATTTACAAAATGAAATTCCATTTGTTGATTGTTATACCCTATTGTTCTAAACATTTCTTTTAGGAATTGCAACCCTATTAGTCTAATACAATATATTTAGTAGTACTAAAAAAAAAAAGAAAAAAGAAATCCTTTTTTATCACAAAACAGTAATTTTATTTTGTTGAACTGCAATTTCCAATTTTGTTTTTTAGTTTTTATACTTTTTTAAAAGAATTAGAAGTGACTTCCCTTTCCTATTGAGGGAGTAAAGAACAATCCTCTGAATAATTTATACTCTAGGCTAGACGGGGTTACGAAACGCCCTTTCAGTTTAATTTCTCATGGCCAAGAAATTAGTCCCTAGATTCTATTAGGATTTAATGCAGTGATGGTGAATATTATAGGGAGGGGAAACACTGGAGGGGAAAAAAGAGGAAAATTAATACTACTTAGTATGATAATAATAGCAATGATCGGATTATTCATTGTAATAACTTTTAGATGAAGGTTTCGTTTAAGTCAAAGAAGAAAAAAACAAAAAAGTCAATCGTGGACATCTCTCTGTAGTAGAAATATACTTCACGATAAAATGTTGAGTTAAAGAACAAATAATAAAGAACAAAGAATTGAAGTTTAATATTTTTGCTACGTGGGAATGCATAAACTTAAACTTTTTATTATTTCCTATAGACTTTATTTTGTTAAGTTATCCCTTTTCAGCGTAGCCTCCCCCTTTTTTGTATGTGATGTTGTAACAATATTGCAATATTAGAAAAGAAGAAGAAGAAGAAGAAACAAAACCAAAAAGTGTAATTCTCCCGTGCAATTGCAAAAGAAAAAAATATTGTGCAATATCTAAAATTTTATTATGTAATCGCGGAAATTTGCCTATTTCTATGTAATCCATGTTTCCTTAACTTGGTAGCTAAGGCGGTTTTGTTTTTTTCTTGGTAAGGGAATTTGCTGGCCACTAAATAAAATAAAACTTAGACCCTGTTTTAGTATAAGTCCTTTTGGTCCTAGAATACGATTATACTATTATTATTATTATTATTAATATTATAATATTTTGGGCGCTTCTATATTATAACTCTAGCTTTAGTTTGATATTTTAGTGGCACAAAAACTGGCGTATTCCATTATTGCAATTTCATTTAATTTATTGTTTCTTAGTCTGTTTCTTTCTTTTTTTTTATTGTTGATTGTTTGCCAATATGATTGTCTAAATCTACTAACAAAGCTAATACTTATACACCCCCTAAAAGCAATCAAGCTATGGAATAAACAAACAAACCTACAACCACGCAACCATGCCACCAGACAAACAAACTTGTATTAGCTCTCTACATGCGTAATCTAAAGACAATAGCCACAAATTATCCCTCGTGAGGTCATCAAACTTAGTAATTAACTTTCCCAAATGTTTACGGTGATACATTCCCACTTTTGTCAATTTCAATCCACTAAAAACAACATCGACGACCACGTTTGATCCATATTATAATTCTCCACTTGTCATGTCCTCTGCGTGTTTTCTTATCCAACACAAAACTCGTTTAGCCAACTTCATTCTCTAACAAATACGAAATTTGGCCGGAATGGAAGCAAATGTTTACCGGAATCGTAGAAGCCAACTCTCCATTCCGATCATTAAAATTGCAAACGTTTTTGCATGATTTTAGAAGTAAAAGACAGAAAAAAAGGAAACCTCTATTGGTAGTAATAATGATTGTTGAGGTCAATATAAGTGGTTATGTTCCATTTTGTTGATACTTACGATAATATTTAGCTTGCCTATAATTACTACCTTGATACTAAAATGAAGTTTAAATGATCAATATCAATTGTTGGGGTCACACAAATAATCAAAACAATATCTGTTGGTTTTTCATCAACTAAGTTTAGTGTAAATCAAAAAAGCTACATTGGTTCCATTGTTTTAAGTGGCTCACATATGCAAATACGTGTATTACTCTTACTTCGCCCCGACGGAGTTCCATTTTGTATAAGCCTTTCTGTCACAGTCAAAAGCCATTAGAATGGCACTCATTGTTTTGTTTTTATGGTTGTAATATTCCAGTACCATGACGTTATCCATGAAAGTTAATAATCCTGTTGCAATTATCCTGTTTTCAAACTCTGTCTCAACCAAAAACTGGTAGCTACCAAAGATTGTGATCACGTGACTTGATCATATTATTAAGAATTCGTTGAATATTACTTGTTACAGGATGTGTCTGAACATACACCACTCTAATAGCTTAGGTAACAACCAGTTCATAACTGATATAGAGGTAAGGATATGTATGGGATTTTCCAAGCCAACTTTCAAACTGCCGCTAGTGTGTTGTCACGTTATTTGCTTACATAATCATTCTTTTGGTAACCTTAATCTTTTTTGGGGCCGCAATATTTTTTTTATTTTTAATTTTTTTTTTCTGACAGTTCTTTGAAACTTTTATGTGCTCTCAACAACAAGCAATCAACTAATCAACTACTATACTAATATTCACGGGTGACATCTTACCATGAGATTATACTTAATTGAACGACCAAGAACATTCATAGTCACAACAAATACCCATGCTCTTATCATACGACATCCCTCGCCGACATATAAACATTATAGTTTGAAAGGACTAGTTACGGGTCATGGTAAATCTAAAGATGCCAATAATAAAGATAATAACGTACTTGTCGAGTTTGTGCGTAAGGATTATCTTGATCTAAATTCATACCGTGATATAACTCCAAAGAACGGTAATAAATTATTGGGTTTATTGGGGTTATTAAATGTCAAGGGTAAGATATTTATTGGGTTTATAACTCGTGACGAATTGGTGGCTTCGGCAACAGTTGATGATAAGATATACAAGATTACAAATACGGAGTTTTATTGTCTAAACAATGATGAATATGATTATTTACTAGAGAAGGAATGTGAGAATCTAAGTCATCAAGATCGAGAAAGATTACGGTATCCAGCAGCATCAGTACAACGATTATTATCCAGTGGAGGGTTTTATTATTCGAAAACATTTGATATGTCCTCAGATATCCAAGAACGTGGTAATACCAGTGGTGAGTTTAAATTGATTGCCGATTCGGATTATTTCAAACGATTCATGTGGAATGGATTCATGAGTGACGAATTGATTGAATCAAGAAACAGGATGTCAGTTTCAGAACAAAAAATTATAGATCGATCTGGATTGATAACTGTTGTCATTAGAGGGTATGCCAAGACTGTGAATACCATGATAGGTAAAGATGAAGCGTTATTAACGTTGATCTCGAAACAAAGTTGTGCTAAAGAAGGACCACTTTTTGGAGATTGGGGAAGTGATGGAAATGGGTTTGTATCGAATTATTTGGAATCAGAAATCATCATTTATACCACAAAATTTTGTCTTTCTTATATTATCGTCAGAGGTAATGTACCAATGTATTGGGAGTTGGATAATAATTTTACTACCAAGAACATTTTGGCCCCCAACGGTCGACAATTGGTATTTCCAAGATCATTTGAAGCCTCACAAGAATCATTTGTTAGACATTTTGATAGATTGGCTGCACAGTATGGAGATATTCATATTCTTAATGCATTATCAGACAAATCATACAAGGGAGTGTTGAATTCCGCATTTGAAGCACAAATTTCCTATTATTTGAAACATAAACTATCAGAAGACAATGGGTTTCAAGTATTGTATACCCATGTCCCTATAACTGCATCAAGAGTGAAAAAAATTGGATACTCGGGTCAGAATCCATACGATATTGTTTCATCGTTTGCTGATTCAATTGTTAATTTTGGAGCTTTATTTTATGACAATTCTACTACTTCTTTCATTGGTAAACAGTTGGGGGTATTTAGAATCAATTCATTTGATAGTCTTAGTAAAGCCAACTTTCTTTCTAAAGTCATTAGTCAAGAGGTTATACAATTGGCATTTAGAGATATTGGAATTGAACTAGATAGAGATATTTACACCAAACATGCAAGATTATGGGAAGAGAATGATATATGTATATCTAAATTGACGTTGAATTATGTTTCCACGAGTCATAAACTACATAAATCCAACACCACGATCAAATCAGCCTTAGTTAAGTCGAATATAACCAAGAAATATTTTGGTGGTGTGGTTGAATCCAAACCAAATGAAATTGCCATGTTGAAATTATTAGGACGAATGCAAGATCAATCTCCAGTGACGATTTTCAATCCACTTCATAGTTATGTCAATAAGGAATTGAACAAATATGCTAAAGAATTTACTTCCAAGACGGATTTATGTGTTTTCACTTCAACATTCAATGTCAATGGATCGGTATATGATGGTGATATCACCAAATGGATTTTCCCCAATGATGTTCAAGGACCATATGATTTAATATTTATTGGACTACAAGAAATTGTTGAACTTAATGCTGGTCAAATGGTGAATGTCGATTTCCGAAACAAGACTCTATGGGAGAGAAAGATATTGAATGTGTTGTTGACGCGTGATAAATACATGGTTATGTGGAGTGGACAATTAGGTGGTGTGGCATTATTTTTTTTTGTTAGAGAACCGCAAGTCAAATATGTATCTAATGTTGAATGTTCATTTAAAAAAACTGGTCTTGGTGGTGTATCTGCCAATAAAGGTGCCATTGCCGTTAGTTTTAAATTTTCCGATACCGCCATGTGTTTTGTATCATCTCATTTTGCTGCTGGACTTGCTAATATTGAAGAAAGACATCATAATTATAAATCATTAACTAAAGGAATCCAATTTTCTAAAAATAGAAGGATTCAAAACCATGATGCGATTATTTGGTTAGGTGATTTCAATTATAGAATTGATTTAACTAATGAGCAAATCAAACCCATGATTTTACAGAAAATGTATGGTAAGATTTTTGAATCTGATCAATTGAATCAACAAATGGCAAGTGGTGAAACATTCCCATTTTTCTCAGAACAAGAAATCAATTTCCCACCTACTTATAAATTCGACAAGGGGACAAAAGTTTACGATACCAGTGAAAAACAAAGAATTCCAGCATGGACCGATCGTATTTTATTCCTATCTATTCAAAATCTCATCCAACCATTAAAGTATAGTAGTTGTCAAGATATAATATTTTCCGATCATCGTCCTGTTTATGCTACATTTAAAATCACAGTGAAAATCGTCAATCAAACAATTAAAAGAAATTTATCTAATGAAATCTATGAATCGTATAAAGCTAGTCGAAGTGGTTTGTATGATATTCTTGGGAAATCATACACGGATAAAGATTTGAATGATGAGAATTCAGGATTACCTCCACCAAGTTCAGACAAACAAAAATGGTGGTTAGAAGGTGGCAAACCGGCAAAAGTATCAATTTCTGTACTTAATGATGAAGAAAATGGAGGTGGCGGTGCTAGTGGAAATGAATTAGTTATGAATCCTTGGCGTCCTATTAATCCATTTGAACGAACTCATGAACCTGAATTTGTTTCAAAGAAAGAATTGGATGCTCTTCAAAATTGAATAAATAATAATTATGAATAGGTTATGTATTAGATTCTGTAATTTCAAAGTTCTTGTTTGTCATTAGACTCTTCTTTAGGTTCTACTTTCAGTTCCTCTTTAGATTCATTTTCTGAAGAATCTTTAGACCCAGATGAACTCTCATCAATTTGCTTCTTCCCTTCATCTACTTTATGTGAACTCAAATCTTCAGCTTCTTGTAAAATTGAATCCAATTTAGCTTCAAATGCATCCAACATTTTTTCTAAATTATCCGCTTGTTTTTCTGCTTCGTTGAGTTGTTTATATGCATCGGCTATATTACCTGGATTATCTTGTGTCATTATTATTAGTAATTGATGTTGTTGTAAAGTATGATAATTGATGAATCTATGCGTGTTTTTTTTTTTGGTTGAATTTTTTTTGGTGGTGATTGTGGTGGTTGCCACGCGGGTTACATTACATAATATGAATTCAAATAAATACATGATTTTGTTAGTGAAATAAATAAACAACTATAACGTATAATAAAGAAAGACAATTCATATACAGAAAGGAAACTATTATTGTACAGTTTCTGATTTATTAGATGTTTTTATTTTTATGCAAACCGTTCAAGATGGAAATTAAAGATAAGAAAGAAGCTTGAGAAACATCGGTATTTATACCCACACCCCATCTGGAAACTTTCTTATCAACAGAAACTTCAATATAAGTAGCAGCTCTAGCATTCGAATCTTCACCTAAGGAATGTTCATGATAATGTTTAACATCAATATCAATATTCAAATATTTAGAAATGGCATTATTGAAAGCAGATAATTGACCATTACCTTCACCTTCAATTTTAACTGATTTACCGTCAACTTCCAATTCCGCTTCAATTTTCTTGATACCTTTACTTGGAGAAGAAATGGAATAATCAATCAATTTATAATATTGTTCAGGAGCTGAATCATCATAATCAATGAAATATTCTTGTTTGAATAATTCACATAATTCTTCATTGGTTAATTCTTGACCTTTAATTTCAGCTCTATCTTGAACAACTTTAGAAAAGGCAATTTGTAATCCACGAGGTAAATCCAATTCCAAATTTCTTAAAATAACCCATGCGGAACCACCTTTACCCGATTGGGAATTGACTCTGATGATAGCTTCATAAGTTCTTCCAATATCTTCTGGATCCAATGGTAAATAAGGTAATTGCCAATGAACTTCTTTTCCAGCAGCTTTTTCCTTTTTCTTTTCATGAGAGGCAAAACCTTTCTTAATAGCATCTTGATGGGATCCACTGAATGCACAAACAACAAGTGAACCTCCATATGGTGCTCTGGCATGCACGGGGATTTTGTTACATCTTTCGACCACATCAATAACGGAATTTATATCGGAGAAATCCAATTTGGGGGCAATTCCTTGAGTATACAAGTTTAATGCCAAAGTAACTAAATCGACATTACCAGTTCTTTCACCATTACCAAAAAGACAACCTTCTACTCTATCGGCACCGGCCAATTGACCTAATTCGGCAGCAGCTACACTACAACCTCTATCATTATGAGGATGTAATGAAATACAAACTTTTTCTCTTTCACTTATATGAGTAGAGAAATATTCAATTTGATCAGCATAAACATTAGGAGTAGCCATTTCCACGGTAGCTGGTAAATTGAAAATTATTGGACTTTCTTCAGTTGGACCCCAAGCTTCTTTAACTGCTTCACAAACTTCAACAGCATAATCTAAATCTGTATCGGAGAAAGTTTCTGGAGAAAATTCAAAATCCCAATTAGTGCCAGCAGTAGAAGGATCATCTTTAGTTAAAGCTCTAACCATTTTAGTACATTTAACAGCTAGAGCCTTACTTTCTTCTTTAGAAAGACCAAACACGACATTTCTAAAACAATCAGAAGTAGCAAGATAAATATGTACGGTGGCTCTTTTGGCACCTTTTAAAGATTCGACTGTTCTTGTGATTAATTCTGGACGACATGGAGAAAGAACTTGAATGGAAACATCAGCTGGAGCAGTTTCAACCGCAAATCTCGTGAAATCAAAATCAATTTGTGAAGCTGATGGGAATGCCACTTCGATTTCTTTGAAACCTATATCGACTAATTTTTTAAAATATTCCTTCTTTTCTGGAACTGACATAGGATCAGGTAAGGATTGATTACCATCTCTTAAATCAGTGGATAACCATCTTGGAGGTGTGTCTAAGGATCTTGATGGCCATTGACGATTTGGTAAATTGATATTTGGGAATTTTTTATATTTCACCGATGGATCTGGTAACATTGGCATCTTGGCGTGGATGGGGATGGGGGGATGTTTCTTCGGAGTTGATTTATATAGATAAGTAAGTTACTTGAATACAAGAAATTCAAGAGTAGAACAAGAATGTCAAAAAAAAAAGAGGAATATCTAGAAGTATATAAATAATTCTTGGAGAATACTTGATGAGTCAATGAAAAAAGGTTAAAAAAAAAAAAAAAAAAAGTAAGGAGACACGGATAAATGAGTAATAATAATTCGCAAGTACACACTTCCATATTGTACAACCTATCATTCATTATACAAATGTACCATTGGAAAATTTTTTTTTCTTTCGTCGTTATTGTTTGTTGTCAGTGCAATTTACTCGCCCCCACACATTTTTTAATAGACCACTTTCTGTCGGTCGTTTTCTTTTTTTTTTCTTGACAAGTTCGCCGTTACAGGAGACAGCTTTGCCTGCAGTATTATATGTAAATTCCTTTCCGAAATCCTTCTATTTTGCGTTGTGTTATTACTGGAATTTTGCTATAGTCGGTTAGCAGCGGTAAGTATCAGATAGGAAAATCATGTCAAACTACTTCTCTATTGCCTTGCTTCATCTATTTCCAGTTCTTTTTGTTAGGGCATTTAATTATTTCAGATCTAGGACGAACGGAGCGTTTTTCTCTCAATAAACTTTTTTTTCTTCTAGTTTTACTTGTCAAACGTATTTTGCAGAGCGATGTCACAGTTACACTCATCACGTGTTACTTTTTTTTTTGGTTCAAATTTTGTTCAAATTTTGGAACAAAATAAACAAAGATTTTTCTTGTCACTACAAAGGCTGAACCTGATCAATTTTCTTGCAACCATTTTTTATTATTGTTAAGACAACCAATGTACCTATTCCCCTTACTTACTAACATTAATTTATATTAAAAATGGAATAAAGAACAAAAATATAACTGAATAAAAAAATAATACTAATAATAACATATTTATATATAAAATAAAAAAAAATAATAGTTGGTTTTTTTGGAAACAGTGAAATGAAATAAACTATCCCAATCTTCTTAATGCTTCAATTGATAAATAATCCAATGAATACTGTTCCTTCATGATCCTCTTCACCCTTGCATCACTTTCTTGTTGAAGTGAACAAATACAATACTAGAATTCTTCCTTAATAATAACCACACACAAATACTACTACTAACGAGTACCGAAGTAACCACCCAAAACGGCTGCTAAAATAATAGCAATAAGAAGAAGAATACCCAAACACCATAACTTCTTTTTTCTGGC